>JAWWMK010008638.1:0-26478 GCA_035047105.1 Galeopsomyia nigrocyanea
TGTCAAGATTTTATTTTATAAACAAATGATAGTGCGAGACATTCATCTGCGCGCGTAGCGCGCTCTAAAGTCCTAGTTTTTTCTAAAAAGTCGGGGGCACGGGATCATTTAAGATTGCTTTAACGTAAACTACGTAGAGAAAGGTATTTGTCGGAATCGATTCACAATTTTGTTCCACCAAAAAAAATCATGGAGCCTGTTTTTAACGCGCATTTTTATGTCTATATACATATCGGGGGGGGGGGGGAGACTTAAGTTTCCTTTAAAGTTGCTATAAATAGAAGGTTAGTTCTGGGTAGACGCTAAAGGTAGACGCTATACCATAAAGCGATAAAAGCAATTAGAAATATTTACCATACTTTGTGATGTCTTTCGAAATCGTTTAAACTTTCACGATAGATGGATTTCATTAAATCTTTTTATTTCTTAGCGGCTAGTTTTTCATGACATCTATGATACTAAGACAGTTTTTAATTGCTTGGCATTGTTTTAATGTATGGTAGCTATGATAAATTTATAGAATCCTTCTGCTAATCTATCATTTATATATAAATATTTTATTAAGTTAATATCAGATGTCAAAAGAAGCGCGATTCGCAATTTAATTGAAGACTTGACTTGCAGTTAAAATAGATTCGAGAATGTTGCTTCCAATTTTTCTTTAATTCAACTTAATGTCTTAAATTTGCTTACTTTAGTTGAAAATTCATTTGTTTATTAAATAAAGAAAACACTAAATCAATAGGATTGAATTCGAATGAGCTAATCAAAGAAGAATTTTTGGAATATGGCTGTTATCAGGACATTGAGTTTGAAATTTTTGATGATTCAATATTTATTAAAAATTATTTTCTCTTATTGAATAAGCTTCAGATGATGTTGGCGCCTCACCGCATTCCTGACTGCATTCTAAAACACAATTTCCATTATAAAAGGAAAAAACTAAAACAGGATAAAAATAATAATATATTCCGGAGAAAAATGCAGTCAAGCAAGAGAACGGCAAAAAAAAATGACTCAAATAGAACGATTTAGCACTTCATATCCTTTATTTATATTTTTCAAAGTACTTTTTTCAAATCAGATATTGATATGAAGTTTTACGTCGAAAGTTAATAAACTATTGTTTTCAATGTCTTTTTCGTTTGATAAATCTAGTTATAAGTTAATTGAAACTGGCATATGTAATTAGTCAAACTTATATCAAGCTAGTGATTTAATTTAATTATAAAATTGCTTTGATGAAAATAAACTTTATCATTAAGATAATTATATGATTAAACGAATTCACCTGTAAGTGAACTTCTATCGTAATTGTATGAGCGCCTTTTCCGAAATAATTTAATGCATGTAATAAATTTACTGATAAAAGATTCAACCATGATTCAGTTTAATTGAATCTCAATAATCAATTTCACTGCTCAGTAACTTTTTATTGAAAATCCCACACATTATATGAATAGCGTAGCAATATTATTCATATTTATAATGTTTGATGATTGCCATTTAATAATTTATTTATCTATATACATACGACCATATAATTTGACACGCGTCATTCGAGTCCATTGCTTCCGAAATCGGAAATAATAATGACGAAGATCCAGGATAATCGTGAATCAACTGGCAAAGTGGTATTATCAATGCATTTTGTAAAATACAAAGCGATTCACTGGTAACTCATAAATTTCGTGGAAAGAATAAATCTTTATTAATAAAATTTGTGCTACTGATAATTAGCGGCAATCTGAAAATGCAAGGATTTATTCGGAAGTTCAAAAACTTTCAACCTCTTCCTTTCGGCACGTTTGTGATAAAACAAACCTGTTCTGTAGATTATATTGTTATTTTGAATCCATTAATTTTATTGCCATCCAGTTTTTGTTGTCACTATGGAAATAAAACTACCGTTCGATCAGATTCAGTTATTTTTTAGCACCATATTGCTTACGTCTGATATTGATGTGCAAGTTGATTGACATCTTCATTGAAATAATGATATAAGATGATACTTTTAATTAGTTTCAAAAACCTAAAATTATTATTTATTAGTGAACTCCAATTAAAAAAATTCACTTGATATCTTTATAAAACAATATCGGTAAACTTGCTAAGAATTTAATTTCAATTTTTTATTTAGAAATTTCTTATATTTGCAATCGAAATTTCTGACCAGTGCTTCAAATTTCTATTTGAAAACTTGACTAAAGTTCATTTCATGGTATTATTTACAAGTATAATCTCTGGGCCAAGGCTGCATACTTCCACTTGAAGTTTTTTGTTGAAGAGTTTAAGTAGAATCGTTACTTTATTCTGAATAAAATTCCCAAGTAAAAATTTTAAATCCTAGTTTCACTATTACACTTGCAAAAAGTGAAATTTTCAATTAGATTTTTTAAATATAATCTTTAATTAATTTACAAAAAATTATAGTGAAAATCCGAATAGGTTCACAGGTATTATTTTTATTTAGGTGATAACATGAAGTAAAATTTTTGAATAGATTTGAATTCATTATTATAACACCATTTCTGATTAATGTGGAATAAAAAAATCACAATTACTTTATCTAATCTCATCCCCTTCTAATATTTACTTAGATTTCACCATGTTCACAATTTTGTATTGATATTAGTATTGTTAAAAATATTTTAGGGACAAGAAATATGTACACCTGAATCCAAATAACATAATTTCATAATTCCGTAGACATAAGACATAATTAATTTCAAAATACATCTATATCTGAAGATTTTTAACGAAAACCGGAAATCACGCCTGCTATTATTTGGAAAGCAGCAGGAAACAAAAAATATGACGACATGTATGTTTTCAACTGAAAACGGAAAAGAAGAAGGAATGTAGTGGACATAATGTGACAACGAGGTTTGCAGTGCAATTTCATAATATGGAGTTTCGTTGTTTGCAAGTATTTCAGAGTATGTGTAATTTTCTCTCCAGGACTACGAATGAATTCAGAAAAAGTATTTAGTAGTTACTAGTATTGATTTCTGCAAATATTCAAATTGATTTAAATTCCTTCCATCGGTTCTTTCTGCTCGTTGGCGAAGAAACTCAAGCATTTTAATATCTTAATTCGGCTCATATGTATTCCGTACTCCACAAGTATTTCGAAATAAATAGCTTCTTTTACACCTCTATATAACGAGATCAAAGAATCTAAATGTAACATTTATGTAAATTGTACGACACACGATTCTAATGCGCCATCTACTTTCAACGCAGATAACGCTAAAGAAAAATGTTATTAGATGGTGAAAATCGTTTTGAAACTCGGCGAAATAAAGACACAACTTTCGATTGCAATACTAGCAATGCATGCGATTCGCGTGTTCACGCATCTTATCACACACTTGGATCAGGCGTGACTTCGCAGACACGCGGGTATATTGCACTTGCGTACATCCCCGCGCAGCCACGACGATATATATCGGCACGACTAGTGGTTCAGTCGGCCTTTCGCCCGACTATATACCTTATACCTACGTCAAACAATGCGCGGCTTCGAACAAAGCGCATTCGTATACCAAAATAAAGTTCTGACCTTCGATACGAAAGAGCCCGCCGATAGGAGAATCCACGATAGGCTATTGTTTGTCCAGGATAAGCGACGTACAATTGATGAATGCCAGATTGCGCTTATCCAGATCAAGGGAATACCAGGCTGGCCTACAGGCGTTTCGCCAAAAGTCGCGATTTTATCGTGTGCCAATGAATCACGAACTTTAGGCACGAATTTTATCAATCGCAGTAAATAAAATAAATAATTATTTGAAAATTAATTCGAGGAAATTTATCAATGCCTACTTATTGAAGTAAGCTTGCGAAGTATTTTGCAAAAACAACCTACATTCGTCTACATATGAATGGGGACCTTTCTGCCGCCAGGGGTGACACTGTACCTTGGTCGCAAAGTGTGGGAAAATTCAAATTCAGTGAGTGTAGTGAGACACGAAAAATTATTCTTGTTAATATTTTTTAACTTCAATATATTCCAAAACTCTTCTCAAACGGTTTTACCAATCTCAATATCTTTTTATTGGATTTTTAGTATTTTTTAAATCATTTTTTAGATCACAAAATAATGATTGATTTTGAATTTTCCCACACTTTGCGACCAAGGTACAGTGTCCCCCCTGGCGGCAGAAAGATTCCCATGAAAATACCACTTTGCATCATCAAAAATTTTGGTTTATTTTGTTTATTTGAAGGACGTTTTCTAACAATTTCGACAGATTATTACACGCCGTTGCAGTTTTTGTAATTGGTTAAATTCAGAAATTAAACAGACCGTGCACGCAACTCAGTGCGACAACGTGAGATTGACTATGTATTTTTTAAATAGCCACACGAAATATCGCGCAACAAAAGCGAAATATTTTTCGCAAGTGAATCTGATTATTGCACTAGTAAACGATGACGAACGAAAAGTGACGTAGCTGGCCGAGCGAGCAGCCAGGCAAAGTGGGTGGTGTATACCACAACCCGGCCAGAATCATAACGTAATCGAATTTCCCCAAGATCAAGGTAAAGCCGCCTCGAATTACGCAGAGTTCTCGCGGACTCGATATAAAATCCGAATCAGAGTGAAACGTCGAAAAGAACCAACGCAGAGCCAGAGCAGAACACGACCTTGATATCGACCGCCGAGGCACCGGCACGGCGCGCCGGATGAGAAAGGCTTTCACGCTTCTACGCGCAAGGTCGTCCGCTCGTCTGTTCCTTTTCTCACGTGCGCAAGCTGCATTTATACACCATTTACATCCGCTACGCGCGCACTGCCAGTTGCACAATTGCCACTACTGCACTCCAATTTTTTCCCCTTTTTTCTTTTTTTTTACCGTGGATGTCGAATGAAGTAGTGCACTTCTTATATAGCGAAATCCACCTTCGAGATAGCTCTTTTGATCTCTGTCAATGATTGTTGCGTCATCGACCTCTAATCCAGAGCGTTCTGGATGTTTTTTCGGCTTTGTGGAATGGTTTTTTATTCTGTCTCGACTTGACGGACAAACAGCATTCTTACGTCTGATTTTGTGAATATCAACGTTTTAACGAATCAAAACTAGACTGCACACGTCGATACCAGCATTTTGTCTTCGTCTGAATCTAAAATGATTTTTATATGAAACTATTGGTATGTTGTAATAGTTTATTTCCATATAGCAATATTGAAGATATCCCATTGTCGTAGCTAACTTATGACGTCAATCTAACATTCCGACTATTCAATAAAAACGTTTTCAATACTTCCGGAAAATCATTAAAGTAAAATATATGACGTAGATATAAGAACAGTGAAAAAGCTAGCGTAATATACTTTTAATAAACACCAGAATTATATGCTTAGAAGCAACATGCGCATTTCTGTCGGTTGTCTTAATCGTTTTACTATACATATTCATTGCTTCGGGCTATCAGTCTGCGCTACCAGCGTACACACATTTCAGCAAGCGAGATTCAACAAAACGATTGATCACTTCTACTTTAATGTTTTTTTTTTCTTTTATGTTCTCTCTTTCTTTTTTTCTTTCTTTCTTTCCTTTTCTCTCTTTGTCTATAGGCCGCCGTGTATACAACCATCTTTCGCAATCGTCGACTTCAACTTACACGTGATTGACACCATATTTTTATCACGAAAATTCGTAAAGTAAATTTTACTGATATGATAATATTTTTTTTTGAACTGTCCATACTTTTGCTTCACGCTCGCACAATTAACAAACAAAAATTTTCCTTCCAGATAAAAAAAAATGAATTTGTCTCATTATAACCGTTGAAGACAATGACATTTTTTTTTTCAGACAAACTTTCTAATGTACTTCTTTGGGTATTTCTTCATCAATCAACATTTCGGAGTGAAGAATTGAAGATGAAATTGAGCTGATCAAAAGTAATGGTAAATAAAAAAAATTAAGTGGGTATTGGAACACGAAGTATTCCATTAGAGTTAGAGAATAGCTCAATTGAGAAATATTATTTCCTCCAAGCGTCACAGAAGATAAGAATCAAATGACGTTCAGATATGATGATCGTCCGGGGGAAAAGACCCGCAGGAATATTCTCCCCTCGTGAGATTGCGACTCGGGGCCTGATCACTCGTTGTCATAATAGACAACACACAGCTAATACTTGCGCGAGTGCGTCAGAGGTGAGGGTAAGCAGTTAACACACAGAGAGCAAGTATCGAGACTACATGCTCCCGGCAGCAGCAGCAGCAGCAGCAGCAGCTATCAGCTGTTACCGGCGGTGGCGGCGGCGGTGGCAGCTGCGTTCAGCTCGGAGGCGAGCGGTGAGCGTGTCAGTCGTCTGTGCCCTGTGCTACGGTTAGGAGCGAGGCCACCGTCGTCGTCGCCATCACCACCACCGAAGCCCCGCAAAGGCTTTTTTCATCCAACGAGGAAGCGCGCGCGCTCTATCCTTGGAGCCGCCGCGCACGCGATACAACACCCAATCTCTAGTCCGAGCTTTTGGACACTCGAGATTGAACACAACGAGTATTTGCAATTCTCGTTCTGCAAGTTTGTTTTGTATCTTTTTTTTTCCCCGCGGCTTTTGTTTTTGTCTCTTACGCTCGTTCATGCTTGTATATATTCGCGCGTGGTGCCAAGTGAATGCCGGAACCACGACGATGATTTGGTGATACGGAACGAGTGAGAAGGTCAGTCGGGTACGTCATGGCGTGCAGCGGCATTTCATTCGGACGGACCGTTACCAGCTCGGCGCTTGTCTTACTGGTGAGTTAACATCTATTAGAACTGAAATTCACTCTCTCTCTCTCTCACTCTGTCATAACTGTTACTTACGAATTACGCGCTCTTGATATTCTTATATTCAATGTAGCAGCCACTTACCTCCTTGTATTTACCGTTCGATTATAAATATACGAACGCCGAGTGTTATTGAAAATAATCAATTAATATTGTCGTGCTTTCAACGACAAGCTGACTTTGAAATTATGCTAATTAACTGCATTTCTGTTTAGTTTATTCTGTTTTTTTTTTTTGCTTTTCAATGGCCGTCGGAAATACGGTTTGTCACAAAGTTGCAACAGATAGTGGCTAGTTGCGTAGGCCGAACTTTCAAGGCAAAAACAGGCCGCAATCGAGCGCGCGCGAGAGCGTTCGCATACATATATACCTGAATACACACGCGCACCGCACTATCCTTTATCAGTTTTTCACTTAGCGACAAGTCGCCTGCGCTTGTATAACTATGCTGTTGTTGATCTCTCGCGCGATGTAGATTATACGAAGACGCTGATACGCGCGCGCGTGCGACGACGGGATGAGGCATCGTTACATATATTATCCTGAATTCGCGATAATGCGAAGCTCCGAGAAAAAAATTAAGGACAATTGCAGACGTTAATCCAGTTACACTCGGAATCTCATCTGTATAACGCGTTGAGACGTTAATTCAATTGCGGTCCGCCGCCTCGTTTGTGCGTATACGTACATATATGCTCCCCCCCGCGGTGAAAATAAGTAAGTTACTGTAACGCACTTAAAACCGCGTGCACGATAACCCAATTCGAGCGTGTGTAATTGACAAATGCGTTCCTGATCGCAGCATCAACACGTGTTGTATCGGCCCCGTTACTTCTCCTGTGCGCGGGTTAAAAGGCGGGCGTGCGCGAGAGCTAAAAAAGCAATGCTCCTCCGTCGCCGGGCGTCAAATTAAGGCCGCAACAATAATGCATCCTTTCTCCTGCGCTGTAATGCACACGCACAAGAGGAAGAAGAAGAAGAAGAAGAAGAAGCTGCGTTATCAGTTCAGCTTCATCGCGGAATGCACCAGGCATGAGGCGCTTTTACCGTTATATAGACTCGGCGCACACGCACGCACGTATATATTATAATGCATGCTCTATAGTGACAAGGGTTAGGCGAGTGAGAGCCGCCACCACCGCCGTTGCCGCGAGTCAAGGATAATTCGCAACAACGCGTTAACTATACAACTGAGTCTATATGCCTTAACGCTCTTATCGTGGCAGCTTTGCGTATAGTATAAATAGGCTTGTGGCCGCCGAGAACACCGCGCGGAGATTTGAGACATTCTTTGATTTTCTTATAAGATTTTATTGTCGGTCGAATGTGTATACGTAGGATTTTTTATCGTTGTAGATTTTTATGACAAATGTGCGTACGCGCGGGAAATCAATGTATACGAAAAGCTATGACGAAATCCGAGCGTTTATTGAGTTATAAGTGGCTTGAAAATGAATATTGCAATTATTAACAAGTATTTCTACGAGCGTTAGATCGTTGCGTCTCTGAAACGGTATAGCTTTCAATATTCACATCGAAAGATGTTGTTTTACGCTCCTTATGTTTGCACAATTGCGGTAGTATAAAGATAAGATAGAAAATATCGAGGAAAATATCGTAAATCTTTGAGTTTGTTAACTTTTTCTTTTAATCGCCGCAGATCTGTCTACTATTTACATCCTTCCACGCGAATAAGCACAATATTACGTATACCGATAATCCAGTAAATGCCGTTTTTAATTGCTATATAAAATGCGAAAATAAAGTAATCACAGTTTACATGCGAAAGCACTATTTTTTTTATATTTTTTTTATGGTGATATTAGTAGTCGCGCGGCGCACGTGAAACGAAAAGGCAATCCGTTTCCTTATTAACTGGAAAATGATTGGCGAAAAACCAGCTGCTGCTGCTGCCGCCGCGGCGGCAGAAATGAACCTCGGCTCATATAAGTGGCGGCAGCGCGCGTGTATAAATACGTTAATCAGAAAAGACTTGGGAAAAGAGCGCGGGAGCCAGAAGAAAATCACGGGCTCACGCACTCTATAACGTATATGCACGGTCAGGACACTATATGCAGGTCAATCTCATATCGCCAGCGAGCGATTCGTTATGCAAGCTCTACGAGCTGCAAGCAACGCGTGCCAATCGCCCCCGCCCGCGCTCATACGATTTTCCCTTCGTTATACGGGATAAAGGACGACGAGTTGATAATGCACTTTGCGCTCGCCTCTCACATTTTGCAAAATACCATTGCTCTCCCGCGTTTTATTTCATTCTCGCTTTTCTGCCTCTGCCAAAGTGAAATGGAAAGCTACGGACGTGTGTTATAAGTGCGAAAAATAATAAATTTTATTCTTTAGCTTGTATATACTTTACGACAGTGTGATTGTTGAATTAAACTATTTTTGTAATTTTCTCAAAGCATCCTATCAATATTCTTAATTGTTAAGTTTACGTCCTCGTTAAATACAACACGTCTGCTTGCATGACCTCGATAAATAACTGAAGTCATCGTACGATAACCCGAAACATAATTAAAACTTGAGAAAAAGAAATTTCGCTCTCACTTTACCTACCGGATTCTTCCAAGAAAACAATTAGCGATAGATACACGATCAGCATCCTCAAGTCTTATAAAGATAATAATGGTACGTATACGAACTGAGCAAAACGCGCGTTACAATCTTTCACGATCTCACCGAGACAGGCTCTTTTCGAAATCCGATACGAAATTAATTTCCGTTTGACTACGTAATTACATGTTGTGCCTATAAAGCAAGTGCAAAGAACATCAATACTCAACATAGTATATACACGCGTGCGTGGAATTCTTTAACCCTGAAACGATAGGTACCTGCGCGCGCGCGCGCACCGCACGCAGATCCGGATACGCGTGTTCGATTTATTTTTGAGCAAACCAAAAAAATACTACTACGGATATAGTCACTCGATATGTGTAAATGTGCAAACCATCAGCGAAATTCCACGTCGTAAATCGTAATTTACACGCCGCTTAAAAAGGAAACGTCGAGCGTTTATATGCAAAACTGCATAATGCGAGTAGAAAGATATGAAGTGCGAAGTTCACGTACGTGGATTAAATGATATTAGCCTTTGTAGAATCTATGGTAGTCCAAAGTTACATGCTTATTTATTAAATTCTGAGTATTATTATCAAAAGGTGACGAAAGAAACTTGTATTCCATTAGCAGTATATTTTTCAAACCGATCAATTGTGCGCTAAAACTGGCAATCAATACATCAACCAGAACAGAACGAGAGAGAAAGAAAAAAAACAAGAGCTGAGCTGCGTTGAAATTTAATTACAGCAATAACTCGATCGTATGCACAATCAAAACAGTGGAAAAGCCCACAAGCGCGACACGGGGATAATGAAATAAAAAGGAAATTGAACCTGGCAGCTTACATATCTCTCGAATATAAATTCTTCAAATCGATCGAGTCAGTCGAGCATCGATCACGCGCGCTCGAACGAAAGAAATATCCAGGCCGCCTTTTCACTCGTCGCGGCCCACGTACCTGTACAATACTAAACTTTTGTGCTTTCGATCGCGATTCGGTGACGTCTGACGCACGAGGCGTGACCGCACATAGACTCATATTCTCTGACAGATCTAATGGATTATACAAGAAGGCAGCTAGGCTATGCTGCCAAAGTATTAAACGAGTATAAATCCACTTTACATAATGCGCCCCTGCCATAAAAGAGAGTATGTATGTACTCACCTGCGGGCTCCCGCGCGCAGTTCAAACGCTCATTAGACTTTATTAATTGCTTCTCACGCGTTGACGACAGCCGCCTAATGAGCGAGTGCGCGCCGATAAAACAAAAACCCCCCATCGATTCCGTATCCCCTACCTACTTTTCTCTCTCGACTTGTTTACTATACGGCTATTCGTTTCTTTGGTTGCTCGCGGCTACGACTTTACGCTATAATTACCGAAACCTCACGCTAATAGTGCAAAATCACGCTCGAAAGAAAAGATAACACCTCATTATCTCCAACACATTACTTTTTTTTCTTTCATTTCGAAGGAGCATTGATGATCTCGGCGATAAGTGACGATGCAGCGTTCAATTTTTTTAACGTGAAACGTTTACACGCACGTCAGAGAGCACCAAACTTCTTTTCGAGCGAGCTAGCGTACGCGTACGGAGTAGCAGCTTAGTAAGCGTGGTGAGGACGTCCAACAGATCAGCTGCGCGCGTTTATAAAAAATATTTGTGTTTTTTTTTTTTTTTGACGCGTGGCTGACGCATCTCGCATCAAACGTTCTTTTGGTGTACAGCGTAAACACATCTTATCGAAGTGACGAATCATTTCAATGTAGGGTATACACCAGAACGTTCTAGAGTTAATTCAACGTTGCCCTACTGTAACAAATCAATTTCCCTCGACACATTGCTATACAGATTTATTTTGAAGTCGACCCCTGCGCGAGTCGTACAGTCTCACCCTGTATTTCCTGTCTAGTTCAACGAGACACTTCCTGTCGGGTATATAGCTCTCTCTCTCTCTCTCTCTCTCTCTCTCTCTCTCTCTCTCTCTCTCTCTCTCGCTCGCGATATACCGTTCGTTGATCGGTCATCCAGCAATTATTTAAAGTGATCCGGTCTTCCCACTTCCAGGCACTCCTTGTATCCCTCCGCGTACAGCGATCGTTGCAAGCCAATTAATTAATTCGTCATGACGCTAAATTGAAACAATCAAGCTCGCCTCTCGCGCGGTATGGGGTACGTGCCGCCCGCGTGTGCGTGTAAAAATGCCCGCGTGAGGAAACAAAAATAAGGAAGTAGCATTCGAGTTAAGGTTATCTTTAAATTTATCGGTGTAGCCTAATGTATATATTATGGACCATTATCATTTTGTTTTATTAATATTGACGAATCAAAGCTTTCAAGATTCTTGAGAAACTGCATATACTTAGTAGAGTACTGAACAACATTTTTGGCAGTAACGGAACATTTTTAATGCCATCTTTTACAACTTCCTCAAGATGGACCAATTCTACATAAAATCGCATCCTCGTGAATGCTCAGTCACCTTTGACCCCCTACTACGTCATTCATTCTTTGATGTTCCAAGCATCAATAAAATACAAATATTGACAATTTTTTACGTAACCCAAACATTCTTATGCATTTTTACTGAAGTAATAACGTTCAAAAGCAACAAATATTAATCCAACTTTTTATTTTCTACCCAGTTTGCCTTTCGTTTAGTCACGCAAAGAAAAACATACAAATTTCATCACAGCGACTAAATTTGACAAGATGTAGAAACATTCGCTATACAATGGTCACATCTTAACTAATCAAATTTGAAAAAAAAAGTTGTTCTGCTAAAAAGTTATTCTATACCCTTGTAAGTCAGCAGAGTGACGGGGCTATTTTCTTGTCTCACAATCGCGCTCTGGTTTACGCCAATATATAATGCAATGTATCGGCCTCCGAGCACCTGAACTCATAAAAACTGCTGCGAACAGCGTTTGTGAATAATACGAAGCGCTTGCGAAAACAGCCCCCGCTAAGCACGTTATTTATGCGTTTTACAACTCTCGGAAACCACTTATACACTCCTACGTGACATGAAAAATCAAAACTAACCAGTATAACAATTCATAATAATGTCAAAGTAACAGAAATCATTAAATGATAAGAGGATATGCCGTCAAAATTGCTATTTTATTGGAGTAAAACAATCGATAGAAGTCGAATGAAATTAGCAATTTTATGTTACATCGATATAATTTGCAGTAGCAAATGTAGATTTATTATTATACTTGCTTAGAACGTAAGGTAAAGACAAAGTATTATATTTTATATTACGCCACACTACACATTTTTTATTTTTTCACAAAATATTCAGCTATTGGGCATTTTATTAAAAAGTAAAGTTTTGATTAAGATTAGAAAATGGAGTTATTGACCGCGCTGAAGATTTTGCATTGCAATTAATATTGTAGTATGAACAATATCATTCAGTTTGTTATATTCAAACAATACGTATGAAATTTCGTAACAACTAATTTTTCAATTATATTGGTTTAAAATATATTATTTTAAATCAGATTGAAAAAATTGTCATGTGTAGTTTATCTGAATTACAGTGTAAAAAAAGAACGTAATAAATGTATCAATGACGCAAAAAACTTATGTGTTAATGTCTGTATTCTTTTTAAAAAATGAATATGTTATAAGAATTTCAGTCAAAAAATGTTGTACTTACCACGATTTACATAACAAAGATTCTTGAATGCTATCAGTTTACGATACGGTCCAGAAGCAAAGTCTGTCAAGATTATTTTTTATATTCATGAAACTGTTACGGGGTGCAAAATTCTCTTACGAGCCATAAAAAATGTACCGGTCGATTTAATTGGCGGAAAAAAAAAATCAAGAGGCGCCAATAAAGAACATGAAGCAGAGCGCAAAAGACCGGAACATCAAAAGAATTTTTTATAAAAAAAACTCTAAACGCTTTCACTGGAGACTATATAAAGACTAGTGGGCGTTCAAGCATGCAAATAAAAAAAATAAAAAAGGGCATTTTCGATAAGAGGGGGGTTCAAGAAGTATTGTGCACATAAAGCGGCTGACAAAAAATTATCCGATCGCTCTGTCTTACCGGTTTTGTGATAATGGCGTATCGCACAAGTCAACGAACGTGTGTTCAAGCACGTGTACAGAAATTTTGGAATCTGGAAAGTTACGATCGATATTGCGAAAACACATTGTCGATGCCATAGTCGTTCAGGTGTATTACTTTAACGACTTATTGAGATACTATAGCTTGAAAGGAAGAGTCACTTGCAAACTAAAATATGAAAGTTTTTTATAGTGCATAAACCATGAGCTAATGGATCTATCTAATGGATAACGACATTCCTTGGTATAATTATTCATTCATGATTTATTATTCTGTACATTGAACAAATCTGTCAGATCATTTAATCTTTTGAAAACTGCATTAACAGATTTGAATATTTACTCAACGTATGATGTTTTTTTTATTTGAATAGGTGTATTACAGTTATACACGTTCATTATGGTTTCAATATCATACCTCTTTTGCCTCATTTGCAACCATAAATAACTTTTTTCAACGAATATGTGATTCCGAATTGGTGGAAATAAATGAGTATAGCTTTGGTATTCATAAGAAAGGAATTAACTTTTTATAATTTCTGCACTTGTTTACTAGCGCCGACTTGCGTCACACATCTTTGGGTCGTTGACGTTTCTGCACCAGGTGGAAGACCTCGGCAAGGTCGAGGACGTGGACCTTCCGAAAAGATATGCACCGGTTTGCAACTGGCATAGGTGGTTTTTTTTTATTTTTTGGGGTATTCGGAATTTTTTTATCCTTCTAACGGAATTTCTTTTTTTTTAAATGCCGATTTGCCTGCTTTTTCAACTTTACCTTATTTGGATCGAGAATTTTTATGATTTCCGTAATTGATCACAAACAAATCCATTTTATGTATTTAAAAACTGTAAGGGGTTTGTCATACAAAGTTATGCTTGCTACAATGCGTAACGTTCTTAGAATAAATAATGAACATTCAAAAAGAATAGTATTGTGGTTTTACCGTTCCCTAGTTAGCAAACTTAACTAGTAAAATAAATTATCACTCCAATCAATATTTTTTCCTTATTGTGACTTTTGCCCGTGTGCTTAAATTCAATCAAGGCCGGAAATGCTATACGGTCGATGCATATGTTGTAATAGGTAACAAATTCATTCGCGACAGATTGAACAACAAAAAAACACGCATACTATCACTTATGGAGCAGCGAGTGCTCGCCCTTGGTAATTTTCTCGATTTCTCAATCGCTGTCTATGAGGTGAGCGTTCTCTTGCACGCTCATATAAGATATTAGTTGGGCCGGACGATGACCGATTTGATAGTGATGCCGATGCGCACGATCGAGTTGAAATCGATCGTAATTTCGATTAATCTTATGAAGCACTGACGGTTTAATAAAGCTTATTAATTATTGTCGTGTGCGCAAATAATGTCAGTAACCCGCATGACAACAATTATACAAATCGTTCTTCATTCTGATGATTATGAAATTTGAGCAGTATATTATAAAATTATAGATTATCATACCCGTAAAATAACTGTTAGATACCGTGATTCTGGTTTTTTTATATACAGGCGTAAATAAATGAATAGTAAAATTTTGACATCTCTTAAAATTCATTTAATCTAAGGTACGTCTACCCAATTACGCCACTAAGATTTCAAATCGCCACAACTTTTTATCGCGAGCGAATTGTTCAACGTACGTAGTCTCGTTCGAAAGCTGGCCGTTTACCCTTTAAAATGGTGCGCCGCACGATTAATTTGGTTAAGCCTAATCAGATTTATCACACTTTGAATCAATCTACTTATTTTTGGTGTGAAAAAGTTAGTATACCCAATTGCGCCACTTCGAGAAACAAGTATTCCGGCAGGTGAAAATAATGTTTGGTACTGAAAAATAAGTTTCAGTATCAACGTTTATTATGAAGAAGTGCTATTTTCAAATAAATTATATGGTAATTTCTTAATTATTAATAAACACTGGTTTAAAAAATAAACTAGAAATTGGCCATTATACGTTAATAATTGATCGAAAAGAATTTTTTTCGAATTCTTTTACATTTGCGTTTCTTTATTTGAACAAAGAAATGCAAAACTGTATTTATAAATATGAAATTGAAATTTTGACCCATCGTTTACATCGGATTTTTGAAAGTGGCGAGTGATGCCAACCATTTACACCTTCATTATTCAACAGTACCAACAATAACGCCACAGTGCTGCGGAGCTGTAGCGCGCCTAAATTCGAAATACGAGCAAGTGGCGCATTTGGGTAGATGGCGCATTTGGGTAGAGGTACCTTAATTCAAGTTCACATTTTTTCCAATCAGTACGATAGATTTCAGATAATAATTGATAACTTATTTGAAAATCTATCTACGTTAGATACTCAAAATAACTGTTTAATTTTATACAGTTCTTAGGATATAAAATATTGATGGAACATCGCGATAAAAATCAAACGTTTGAATAAATAGATTAAAGAAAATAAGTAATGAAGTGCAAATGATGTCTGACATTGAAAAAAAAAATGCATAACTCGAGTTCACGTCACAATGTTGATTGATTCGCTTCGATTAAAATCTTCGTAAACTGTACAATTTAAATTTTCACTGGAAATACTTCTCACGAAAGCAAGAAAATAGTCTTTATAATAGAGTCAAACATGTCCAATCAAAAATCAAAGATAAAAAATTAAGAAACTAAGACTTCGTTGAATACCTTCCGAAGGGATAAAGGTATATTTATACCACGTGAAACACAACATTGTTTAACTCTTGGTGCAGATGCACTCATAATAGTAATCCGTGAACGTACGAGACAGAAAATAAAAAGACAAACCAAACCACGCGTTATGAGGGAAAAAAATCAACCCAATGAAAGTAGAGGCATGCCGAGAAAATACGCGGAAGGCAAAGTAAAAATACAGTCATGGCCCCGGGGTAGATGCAGAGTTGCTGCATGTACGTATAAGACGCGTGACATGCTGCGGGAGTAAATCCATATAGAATATATATATGCCTCGCTCCGCGTGTGGAAAAAGAGAGCGTGTGCCGAGGATAAAAGAGAAGGAGCAAGCAATACGCTAAGGGCCTCACTCGTCGCGAGCGCGCGCGCGGCATTGAACGGCCTTCACGAATCACTGGTTCTCTCTCTCTCTCTCTCTCGTTCTTTCTCTCCCACTTGGTTTATTCTGGTATATACCACACACGGAAAGGGGTATATTTATAAAGCTGTATACTTATTTTCTTCTTTATCGCTGTCTTCTGCTCCTTCTTATTTTTCTTCTTCTTTCAATATCACTCTTCCTTTCCTTTATCCCGCTTTCAATGAGTTGCCCCTTCATTCGGAGTTATTACCCAGTGCTGATAAATTAACAATGATTAGCTTACCTTTCAAAATATATACTCTAGAAAGCAAAGTAGTATCCGCGTTGTGTTCCGTAAGTTGCTTTATTCGATTTTCACTCGAAAATGATCAAGTTTCTGTATCTATGAGATCATACTAGCAAATAGTAGTTTCAATTTCAAATTATAACTCGATTATTTTGAATTGATATGGCATTGAAGCTCATTCATTGAAATCAATCTTACCGAATTAACGCAAGAAAATGCGCACGTATGATACCACGCAGTCTGGAGTATCAGACATACTTTAGTAGATAATGATTGTGACTTTAACGAATAAAGTTGCGCACAGTGGAAGAACTCACGGCAAACAAGCACTTCGCTAAATATAAGTTTCTCATTTTTATTGTTAAACGCGGCACACATAAATTTGCGCGGAATTATTGCGCGCCGGCATTTGCAAAAATGACTATTACTTCAATTTATCGCGGAATAAAAACCAATGAACAGTATTTGCGCATTCGCGCATTATCTTGCTCTTAACGTTCATTCTTGTTGGTTTATTTTCACTTTTAACGTGTTTTTAAGTGTTGGAAATGTTATTTGTGCAATGACCATCCATTCGGTTATTGTCAATTCTATATTTAGAAAATTAAGGACGTTTCCCTGTTTTATAAAATGATAAGATAATTTGATAAAAACTTAGAATATGAAAGCTAAGAATCTCCTGAACGTATAGTCATTGTTTTTAACAGTCGTATTGTAATGCTCAATTCCGAGAAATATCAAGTTGAAAATGCCATATTTAACATGGGCTCTTATGGGGCAGCCTCGAAATCATTCACACAAACTATGATAGAAATAACACGCATCAACAAGCGTGAGAGAATCGATAGAAAAATATTAATGGAATAAAGTTTTATTGAGCAAAGTTTGAGCATATGTTATAATACTCTTTTGTAAGATATTAATTGAAAACAGCTCTCGGCGATGAGGTTATGTTCGAAACCGTGCATTTTTTGTGTGTAACATGCATTTATTTATTATTTTTTTCACGCTTCAAGTGACAAAGTAAACGATCCTGAGCTTATTTTTAAGCATGCTTATATTTTTATTAATGGTTTTTAACTTTTGAAATCCGATTTTGTATCGATAATGTAGTTCGCTACTACAATGCAAAGCTAAAATGGGAAACGTCCTTAATTACACCAACGATAAGATAGACGCTTCTATCTTCGTTGATTAAACCATAATAATGCGTTCCTTGACCCGTGTTGAACACTTTATTGTCGCATTTGGCTACTGGATAGCTTAATTTTTTACATTGATTTATCTTTATTTTTCATCATTATAAAGGCGTACTTCTAAACATTGTCATTGATTAATAAGTCGAAGCAAACTTCATGTTCTTTCATAGAAGTTAAAATTCATGCACATTAATTTACTTGTGTTTAATTAGTCTCATATCTGCTAATTACCATGCATAATAATAAAATATTCCGACCTTAACCGGAATGGCTCTTTTTACGAGGAGCTTGCAGTACAATTCTAACTACGTCTGTGTAGATAAATATTTACATCTATAGGCAGAAGGCAATAGCTTGAAATACAGTACCATATGCAATAATGTTTATGTTCATTTATTATTGCTCAGAGAAAACGCAATCTGCTGTAATTATAGTGGGTTGTCACACTAATAACATTGAAAAAAGTTGCAAGCTCATTAAAACTTCGTTTATGTTTGTTGTGACTAACATTTTGATGTGAAAATACAAAGTTGCCTCTTCAGAATACAATATCTGACAGCTTATTTCGATATCAAGAAATGTCGCTGATAACGTCTTATTTAATTAAAAATTGATAAATAATCCCTCTATAATACAATTTAATGAATTCCCGATAAGTAATAGTGAAAAAAATGTCATTTGTCTTCTGAACGTGTAATTTATGTTCTATATAAAATTGACAAAAGTTAAGCTATTAATTTCTTAAAATAAACGTAGCCAGCAACGCACTTTCGGTAGATTTATCTTCAATCCTGCCCGTTTTCTCTTGGATTAGTTATCCATGCGATAATATGCGAAATATAGCGCCGGCGTCTCCGCATGACCACGACCCACAAAAGAGGAGAAAATGCGTCGTCGAAAAAAAAAACAAAACAAAAAAAAAAACAGGACGGCCCGCCGAATGAGCAATGTGGTATGCAGTGGCAGCGGCGATTATCTCTCGCTTGCATTGGCGCCAGAGGAGGACGATTTACGCGCCCATGAGAATGAGACGTTACGCACTGGCCGGTGGCCGCGCCGCGAGCTCGAAAACAACGTCGTTTCGTATTTCAACAAGAAGAAAAGATCAAGCGCGAGTGAGCCAATTAATGACCGGCCGATTCACGCCGACGCACGTTGGGTATTTTACGTCGACGCCTTCGCGGGATTAGAAATGGATAGGCGACAAGTTTTAAAGCGGGTTTAACGAGAGATCGTTTCCGCTTTAAATTGTCTTGGCGCGTGGATCGAAAAATAAACAACAGCCTTTTCTCGCGTTTCCAAATCCATTTTCGTGACTAACGTCGCTTTCAGACAAATAAAATCAAGTTATCGTGTGAATTGACTTTCATAATATTGATTTCCAATAGTTTGAAGACGTACATGGTTTTCAAGTACGTTAATAATATTGTAGAAAAATTAACTTCAGCTCCAGAGTCATGACTAATGATTTTCCGCTCACGTGCCCTTCAAAAGGTAATCTCCTTAAATATTACAAGATATTTCATTAAATCTCTGACTATGCAGCGCACTCCAGCATAAAGTACCAATTTTTTTTTTGTCGGACTGCGCCATAAAATAAACAACAAGTTGCATCAGAAGCGCATTGAAGTTCACGTTTACAGCGGCTCGACAAGAGGGTTGTAATTCAAAGAATGCGGGCGCGGAATATTCCGGATGTTCTGTATTGCGTCAAGAGCTAAAAAAATGAAAGTAAAATAAACAGAAAATAAAGCAGAAACAGAAATAAACAGAAAATAAAGCTAGTAAGGACCGTCCGTGATGTGAGATTGACGGCGGACTTTTTCGGGGTCATCCGGTGAATTAAAACTTCAACAAAATGAAAATTATGCAGGGATACGCAGTACGAAGTGCAAAAGTTATCTCGTCATAAAGGGAACCGTATAAGTCCGGTTCGCACAATCTTGCTATTCATAATTAAATGTTAAAGTAAGCCTGTCATTACGCGTGTCAACTGACGAATCATAACGTCAAGTTATAAAGTATGAAAAATAATTTGAACGTGAACTCAAATCTGTCTATTGAATTGAAAAAATAGACGTACCACAATAAATCTATTACGAAGTAATGATTTATTTTAGCATTTAAGTCGTAGTAATTATTTGTTTCAGTAAATATGAAAGCAGCAAGCTATAAATCAATGAAATCGGTTGTGTACAAAATTACAAATAATACCTTAGTCATTTTAATTGCACAAAAGACATAATTCTGTGCGCAAGTGACGTTGAAAATTACTATTATTCACGGCAAAAAAGATTGTTGAGTAAATAACAATTTCCATGTAAAGCTGTGCTAAAAAGATTCTTGGAGTGAGGAAATGTTAATTTATTCTGGAAGAAGAAGAAAACGTAATTTCTCTTAGTTGATGGAAATGAGACGCCTAACGTGAACATCAAGGCAAAAGAGAGGCAAGGGCAAAAGATAAATTTCAATGAATGAACGGGCGAGTGAGTGTAGGAGTAGAAAAACGGGAATGCGAATATTTCCAATGCTATAATTCAAAGGTTAGAGCATGCCGAGCTACAATTCTGAAAAGAGCAGAACACGTGCAGTTATCCTTATTTTATAGGCACTCTACCCATTTGAGCCACATAATTCATATCGATAAGCGATGAGGGCTAAATACGCTGCTGGTACTTAGCTGCTTCAGAATGCACTCTTTTACGAGAGTCTATTTAGAATGAAAAAAAAAATTTTAACTACCATTTAAAGTTTTTTCTCGAAAACTTTTGCAAAATATAATGCTGAAATAACAACAATTTGTAATAATTCCAATCGTATTTCCTTCAAAAACTGTGAGAAATTGCACTTATCTCTGCAACTATTAAAGCACCATTACTGATTAATTGATCGGCGAAGAGTGATTTAAATTACAAAGACTATCAGATGAAGTTTCATGAGTGACTCGAGATTTGCAATCTTATTTTCGTATTGCCAGAGGAATGTCGGGCTAAGCTATATTCAAGGGCTAAATATTTTAGGTTTATTTATGGCTCGTAATAATAACGTAACAGTTCATCGTTCAAAATTTATTCATAGATCATAGACCAAGCAAGGTAAAGCTAAGAAAATCAAAGTCACCATTAAATGTAAGCATTCTTAGAGAATAATTTACGGCTCACACGGTTAGGTAGAGTTTCAAATCTTTGACTGGCCTGTAATGCAATAGCAAGCGTTGTCTTTTTTATTGTGCTGGTAACATTTTTATAATTCACAACATTTGGAAATCCCAAAAAGTACGCTAAAAGATAATATTTAGTCATATAAGTTTGTGAGCGAAGGGAAAAAAACGAGCAAGAAACAAATTGTTAGTACAAATAAATACACATGAACAGCGTGACAACAAATTTTATAATTCGATCGAACTGAATTTTAACTTTCATATTATATGTTAAACATTATTCACAATTACGTTTTTTGAAGTGTTGCGCAACATTTGGTATGATCATTATTAATATTTAATGGTAGTTTTATCCGGTTTTGTCATAATCAAACTTAAATAACTGCTACAAAGAGATCTTTAAGAAATTCTAACAGTATAACTTTTAAAGAATCTTTATATTTTTAATCTTTTATTTGTAAATTGCTACTTAAAATAAGTCACCCGGCCTTGAACCTCAAATTAAAGAAAGTGTACATTGATCTTTAGCACATTCAACCATGCTACTTACAAAGTAACAATCACCGCCGACTATGCGACAAAATTTACGCAGAACTGGTGTCATTGTTAATTAGCGGTGAATTTTCTTAATTGCCATGGGCCGGTGTACTTGTTTGAACTTTCTGACTTGGCAATATACTACTGTTCAAAATAAAGCGCAGCGATTACAGTTAGGGTTTTTTTTTCAATTTATGAAAGAACATTAATTTGAACAATCTTGTATGGTCCCTTTTTGTGCATATATATATCATTAGTTATAGTTAGTAATTGCAACGAAAAAAATGGATAAAGAAGCAACAATTTTACTTTAATATTTAAATAGATTAGAATACAAAGGTTACATCTTTTCATAATTACATCGTAAAAAGTGCTAATGTCAGAATAAGATCATAACTGCCATAAAGAACATCATTCTATAAGACTAGAAATGTTTGGATTTATAGTTTCGTAAAGATACTTTCATCCTGAAAACAATAATGAAAAGAGAAAGGATCATTACAAAGAAGAAACCATCAGTATAGATATAGAAGAATAATCGGTTGATGACATCTCTCGGTTAGTATTTTCCTCGTTGCGACGCCTCAAGACACACAGCAAACACACGCTCTTACACGTGTTCAGACAAGAGGGCGAGAGAGAGAGCAAGTCAAGTGCCCGGGTGCAACGTTGTGCAAGTGTGCGTATAATAGCACGTAGGAGTACCTTGGTCGGTCCGATATCGCCTTTCACATAACTGCGAGAGCAAATGCCGAGGCTTATTGCGGCTCACATGGCTGCACACTTAACTACTTATTTGCCATTTGTCCACAATCCTTTAGCTAGACAAATGATTACAATTGAAGTTCTTGTAAAACATATCGATGCTCGAATTGAGAACTTCATTTGTCTCCTTGGACTCGATTATTTCTATTTTGTCACTTAACTTCAGATTTTTTTGTTTCAATTTATAATATTTGTTTGTAATTTGTATTGAATCTCATAAATCTTAAATATATATAAATACTACTGATTTAGTGTAATCATTCACCAATGAAATTGAATAAAAATCATTAATGTTTTTCATCTAATTTCACAGTTAATTGCACACACTTGATGTAAACGGGTGCACTTATGGAGCTGACATAAGAATTAAGAAACATACATGTGCAATGTTGAAATATCGATAGCCATCGAATTCCGATTAATAATCACGTAATAAGAGAAACTAATCCAATTACACTAGTATTATTCTACGCCGATAGGATTTTACTTTTGAAATGTAGTTTTAATGTTTTCGAAAAAGTAGAGAGAAACTGGCAATTACGTTTCAATACAATGTAACAGGAAAAATGAGAGAGAACGAAATATATATGTAGGAGCATCAAAAAGATATATATACTACATTTTACAGTGTGCACTAAAGAAAACAATGACAATCACTCGTTCTTTTCACGTGCAATAATAACTTTCTCCGACATTGCTCTTCCGGTCGCATAATGCCGACGTAGAAGACAAGTGAGAGTAGACGACGCAAACCGATTCTCCCTGGACCCCAAGGAAGATAAGAATCGACCACTCGGTGCGTGCACTTTGCGTAATCATTTGCCGAATGAGCACAATGCTTGTCGAACGGTTAACACAAGTCGAATGATGTTATACACACAAGTATTTTTGTAATCAATGTCGATTTAAGTGAAGTAACATAACATTCAATCTTCTTCGTTGAAAGCATACGTGTTTATATCATCGATATTTTTTTTCTTTTCATGAAAGTTTTTTTTTTCTATAACGTTCAATAAACTACAATACTTCATTTTTTGTATTTTTATTGTTTTATCATACTGAAAAATTTTTTTAATTTTTGTTACAGGTAAGCATAAAGTGTCTACTTCATAACAACCAACTGAGTAAGCTGCACGATTATGAAAATTCCGTATTTATATATAGCATTTTATAACATTCACTCTATATCAACAGTCATTTACATTTTTCATTACAATATGTGTTGTTGAATACTATAGAAAATTTGTTGACAGATATAAAATTCAAAAAATATAAATTCAACCAAATCCTTTCATTATATTTTTATAAATAATTTTTATTTTAATCTGCACAATTCGAATAGCAATGTCAATTAAAAAATATTTCGTCCAAAAGTGTTCATCGCTCGAATAAGAATGAAACTATGTAAATGAAAATACGAAATGGTGTTGACGTAAATTATAACTATACTTCCACAGATTATATGTTGAATAACATAATATATAAATAAGGATTTAAGAATCCTCAATCTCTAAGAAATCATAAAAAATTGTGATAGTTGCTGCAAAAAACTAGAACGAAGCTATTGCCTATGTAAATCTAAATTATTTATTTCATTGGGGTACAATTTCACTGTGTAACGTATAATTACCGTCTAAAAATAGTCATTTATTTGATAGAATTACATTGAATCATCTCAAAAACACTTCCACTGGCGTGCTTACGATTATGTACAGTAAATTTTCTGCCTTGATCAAGTTAAAATTCATTATTCAATTTTATTTCATAATAAATCTAATAGACTTTCTTGGAAAAATTGGCATGTAGAAATCTTTCGTATTGAATTGAGAATCAGGTTTCAACTGTCTCAATCAAATGCAGAGCTTATATGCACACTATTTCCATGCAGCTGATGATCCTCATTATCCAGACGAGCCTTGCAATTTTATAACCAACGGAAATTCCAAGCGTGCATTCATGCATCTGAAAATGATGTGAACGACATTGTACGGTTTCAAACATTTCATTTTACAAATGAAACTTTTTAGGTCTATCATTTTTTTATTGATATAGTTTCATATTTGTTGGAATATACATATGAAATAACTTAGTTTCTCGTGAAACAAAAATCAATCGACTTGTAGAGAGCTCGGTAGAAAGAGTCTGTTACTTTTCTAAGAAAGAAATGTAAAACGAGAGCGATGACGTAAAGTCGTAAAACTATGGTGTGTGTGAGGGTGCACGTGTGTACGTGTGTCCCCGCATAGCCCATTATGGGCTCATTGGTTTTTAGTCTAAGAAAGACGGTCCTACCGTCAAGACGTGCCTTCCTTGTGCGCTTTAAATAAAAGCACTTATTTGGATTTAAATATAAATTATTTATTTATACTCCCGTATAACCCAACAAAATAAATCAATATTATAACATTCGATCAGCAGAAAATCTGAATAATGGGAGAACTGATTTTGGTTCGATGTTTGTTAATCGTTCGGCTCGTCAATAATGCACGGTCCAGTGGTCGCTACGAGAATAAAATGCGACAGAATTATTATTTTTTTACAGTACGCACGATGATTTGTTACCAATATCTCTAGAGACCATAATGATATACAGTACTGTAAAACGCATCGTAAAAAAAAATTAACTCAGCGAGTATTCGAGTATTGGAACACACTGAAAAAAAAAACGAAGTAATAAATAACCAACGTAACGCCCACCTCGACACCTGAAATTTTACTCGTAATAATGTGTATCCACTGAAGTGGAATAAAAAAAAAAAGAACGACCCATTACGCGGCAGTAAAAACCTCCGTGACATTATCCCAAAAGGGGAAAATACCAACAGCAGCGACGACGAACAATCTCTCTCTCAGAAAAAAAAATCCGTACATAAAACTCTCGCCTCGGGAGAGAGAAAAAAAAGAGCTATCCGCGGTATTTTTACGAGCATTCGGAGAATGCAAAGGAATCATATATAGCCGCTTTGGTCCTTCCAGATGATACGAAGGGAATAATATACCGTATACTACACGCGAAGGCTTTTATGACACTCAGCAGCAGCATCAGCAGGGTTGGTGGTCGAGAGATGCCGAATTCCGATTATTATAAGGCTCTCTGTGTGTGTGTATATGTACGCGAGAGAGTTTACGGCTACTATGCGGTTGGCCGACGACGACGACGACGACTACGACCAAATTAACGACGGAGGCTTAGAGAGGTGCTATACCTTCGTGCTCACCAGATTACCCACTTACTCTCGTCACCTTTTTTTTTTTTGGTCGCGTTTAGGAAGATGATTATGCGCTGCTGCGCCGCCGTTTGCTACTTCTTACAACGCCATCACCGCGCCGTGTGGATCTTCCCTAATTAGGCTGTATTAATTTGTGCTCACGAATCGTCAAGACACCCCCCTCGCGTTCAATGTGGGTACTCAAATGTTAATTAGTTATCTTTGGTGGAACGACAAAGGCATTTGCATAATTGAGATTGTGTAATTTGGGATCGTCAGCATTTATTTCGAATTTTACTTTCGTCGAGAGGTTCGAAAAACAAAAAAAAAACACACACAAACTCGAAAGTACGTAGTCGCAGCACGCTCTCGTAAAGAATCAAGTTTTACACTCGAGACGCAAGCTTCACATTACACCCAGAGCTTGCACTTGCGTGGTACACTTTGTGTAACACTCGACAACAAAAGCGCCCTTGGGATGCAAGAAGAGAGAGAGAGAGAGAGAGCAAAAAAAAGTGGCAAGCAGCCAAGCTAGCATTCCGCATTTACTCTCTCAGCTGATCTCTCGAAGGGCCTACTCCGAGCGGCGTAATCTTTAATTAGGTCGAGTTCTCTCTTTCTCTCACTCTCAGAATAATGTGTATGTATATATAGGTAAGGTGCAACCTCTCAACGCTACCACCACACCGCGGCACCGCAATTCCCATTTATGACTGATGCAATTAACGATTCTCGCTTTCTCTCTCTCTCTCTCTCTCTCTCTCTCTCTCTCTCTCTCTCTCTCTCTCTCTCTCTCTCTCTCTCTC
>JAWWMK010008649.1:0-26477 GCA_035047105.1 Galeopsomyia nigrocyanea
ATTTATATACTAAGCAATGTATCTGGGTAATACCCTTTTTATCGGTGGCTACCGAGCACCGCAAATGCCGAGCATAAATTTGCCAAAGCCATGCGAAGAATTATCCAAATGCCAGAGTAATCGGCAATATCACCGCCCCATTCCTCCCAAAGCCGGAAGAAATTATTCTTTTAATGAGGCCAATATAACTCGAGCCAACATTCAGTGCGGGAATCCTGTAGACGTTAATAAATAAGACGAAGCGAGTAACCAAAAGTACGGTGGACGCTACGATCAGTTTTTCTTTGCTGCCTTGCAGAAAAGGCGTCTCGTTAAAGTAACCTTTTCACGCAGAGTTGAATCGCAGACATTTTTTCGCAAGAAGATGGGACGCGCGAATATTTACTCAGCTAGTCGCAAAAGACCAGACACTATTTACTTTTCTCTTTGACGAGCCGTAGTTTGTCGATTCGTCAAAGCAGTTAGTGGTCGATAATTAGACGTTAAAAAAGTGTTTTTAATAAATTGCCTGGCTGGATTATTTACTTATCGAGTTCTCAGAAATATCAGACTATTAATAAAACACTTGTAAATTGTTTCAAGAATGCCACAAGACTTGATTTATAGTTCTAATGGAATCTGAACCGCCGCGGTGTACTCAGTCTCAGGTTAATTTTCAATATTTACTCACTGGTTGTAGAAAAAGTTGGAGCAACGTCTGAGAGGTACGATTGATCATTCCAGTATCCGTCGGTTAATTTTCTGCAGCTTTCTCCCGTGACGAATGGTAAAAGAGGTCACGGTGAAGAGTAAGTCGATGAAGGCAATTAAACGAGCGAGAAATTGAAAAGATTTAGTTAATCTACCGGCAAAACTTTAGCCAGAACTTTCTTTCAATTCTTTTTTTATGATTTTGAAGTTTTCATTTTTTTGATCACTCAAATATCAAAAACTGCTAATGCAAAAGGTCATTGTTGATAGTGTTGAAGTAATTTATTTTTTACCACGCATTTCCTTACTCCAATTATCATAAATTATCAGCGATTCTTAAATATACTGTTTTCCTTGCAACAATAGAAGCTATAATTACTTATAATTACTGAGGAAATGTGCTCGATCACTTGAAAATTATAACAATACAATTAATCACGAAATCGTGCAACGGTGTAAAACCACAAGAGTTACATGTATTCAGGAGCAAAGCATCATGTCAAAGGACGACATGGTCCCGGAGGACTCATTAATTAGGCGAGCGTCATTTGTAAATCAGCAATTTGCTGCGCCGGAATTGCGAGCGTGATCTTGGCCGGTGAGCCGTGAAAAGCTCAGGGGAGGGGCTGCTCTTTGCACGCGCCTGCGGTTGACGTAGCGCCCGTTTGACCGTACCGCGCTTTCAAAGCCGACATCCGAAATAATATTAAACGTCGTGCCAAATGCGACAATTAACTTTTATTATATAATCGACAACACATTCAATTGCATAATGTTGCTGAGTGCATTGAGGCCTGAACGTGTGGTTGGCAACGTGCGATTGTTGCTGTTTACTGATGCATTAATTATTATTGACTCGATTAGTAATTGACGTTGAGGTTATATTTATGACTGTTGTGGAGTAATAACTTTCATGTATTTGTCATGAAAACAAAGCTCTGAAAAAGTATCTGTTTTCAGTTTGGACACTGTCAAATGGCAACGCAAGCGATGCACTTGACAACAGAAATAAGGAAATGGAGTTCCTTCAAAAGCTTTTGCGACAATATAGTGGCTCTCAAACAATGATACCTCCAGACGAAAAACGACCGTGCCAACTGACCGATCCGCGGCTGCACACACAGTCACATTTATAACATTGGTTGAGCCCGCGGCCGCGCCGAGATCAAGGATCACCATTGTTGTCTCGTCGCCGCGCTCTCGTCTTGTCGCCTCTTCAACATGGCTACTGTGTACGTCGTCAGCGAGGCTACGTGACTGGCCAATAAATGCTCCCTCGCTTTTAGGCCAATTTTTCGTTTCGCTCTAGGAGCATCCGGCAGCTCGACCAAAACATTTTTCTGAGTTTGCCGCGTCGCGTCGCACTAGCGAAAACGTTTGACGATCGCCCAATAATTTTTCACGCGTTCACGAGTGTGTCCTCGTGGAAAGTGGCCACGGTTCGTTAGCCCAGATAAATGATTTCAGTAAATTTTTTTTGTTCCCTCTCGTACGAGCTATTTCATTGCTGCTCTGGTGACAGTTAACTTTATTGAAAACGAGCGTACGTTCGAGATTAAATTGATATTTTTTTGAACATCGTTTGGATGCAATAAAAGAAAAAACTTTCGCGATAGAGATTTTATTCGCAGCAGTGGTCCAATAAACCATATATTTTTTCTGTTATCAACGGATCTTCTGTTTGATTACAAATACTTTGAAAACATAATGATTTTATGTACAAAATATGATGTATATTGAAATCAAAAATCGAAATCATGAAAACGCAACATATCATTTTTTAATTTAAAAAAATATGATATTTCACCCGTCAGATCAAAGTTTTACGAAGCATCAAGGCTCAAAGCAGCAGTTACCAAAATAGAAGCGAAAGGTATGGATCGGGAGATCGAAAAGCTCGTACCCTATATACGTGCAAAGCGGCTTCCGATTCTTCGATATGGCTATCACGATCGTGCCGTTGTTTTTTTTCCCTATCTCTCAAAGGGCTTCCCGTATAGATACACACCCATATACACACACACACACACACACACACACACACACACACACACACACTTGAGCATCAGGCGTTCTGTACTCACCTCCAAGAAGGAAAAGACCACAAGCGACGAGGGTCCTGTGATCCGAGCAACAATGACCGATCAAGGCGGATATTGTCCCAGCAAGGATCAGCGCTGCAGCCGCTACTTGAAATGGAGTCGATATTCTGCAAAAACAAAAGAGGTTGCGTGAGAGCTAAGGGCTCTGATTTTCATAAATGATGGCTGCCAATTACACTAACAGTGCTAAACTTCAGTTATTTCAGTAGTTTATCGTTGATTTGAAAACTGCATTTCCTTGCTACATAAATTGTTATTTCTTCTCATATTATTTATCTAGACTTTGTAATATTTTATTGGAATATTATGTCGTTTTTGTAATTAATTCATAGAGCAATATATATTTACTGTTTTACACAATACGTCGAGGAAATATGAGTGTCATTTTTTCGAGAGTAACATCCTAACATTCAGCGTTAATAAAAACTTCGTGATATTAACAGAAAGAAAAAATACCCAACTTCCAAGATAGACCGTGATTTTTCGGGAGCGAAAAATAAATATGAGGGGAATTATATGCCATAACAATTCTCACTGCCTTGCTGACATAGACAAAAGACAATCCAATGCGAAACAACAAGAGCACGAAGATGGAGACGTAGCAAGTTAATCAGGATTTGCGTGCTGTGCTGAGTAACATTCTGAGGTTGATGAGACCACACTATAGGAATCTGGCAAGTGACGTTCACTCAACTAAATTCTGATTGATATAGTTTGACTTTACGTGACTATTTATTTTCGTAGTTCTATTTCAAATGTAATTGAATTTAATAATAATGGAACGCTGAAGCAAGTCGATACTGTATAACAATTACATTTTAATGAAGAATATAGATAAGTAAACAAAAATTTTTGTGTGACACTGTAATAAGCAATGAAACATGTGAATCAACAATATTTTGAATGAGTTTACATAATCACTTTCTCAATGTTCTTGAGCTCGCTGATATATTTTTTTGAGTCATCCGTGATAAGATTACTGTTCGATGCTTATTATCAGAGTCTACGTAGCTTGAATGAAGACATTTAGTAAACAACATCACTAACGACGGCCTCTTGTGTATCTAAATAGCAATATGGAAAATACAATATTTATTATTCTATTTTTTCTATCTTGCTTTGCAAGTAAGTTGAATATAATTTATAAGTGAAAAATCGTTGTATCCACACACTGATACATTAATATGTTATCCACAGCACGATTTTCAATGTCAGCTCCGAAATATGAATACAATTTCAAGATAATTCTCAACGACTCTCAAGTTGATTTACGCGATGACGTACGTTTTTTTCTATACACACGAGAAAATCAAAACAATCCTCAACAATTAAAGGTCAGCGATGAAAATAGCATGGACAAGAGCTTCTTCAACTCCAGTAAAGCAACGAAGTTTATGACGCACGGTTGGCTTAATTCTTACCAAGGAAAAAATTGCATGACGGTCAAAAAAGGTAATGTAAAACATATTTTAGATAATTTTCCATATTTTTCGTTTCATTTATAAGTTAATATCTATAATTTTTGTTTTTATTTTAGCATTTCTATTTCACGATGATTATAATGTGATTGTCGTTGATTGGGCAAATGTAGCTAAATTGCCGTATCTGGAAGCTGCTGGTTTAACTAAAACAGTGGGTGCTTATATAGCAAACATGATCGACTTTTTAGCGAGCCAAGGTAGCAGTTTGAGTGATATGTCTCTGGTCGGCCATTCGCTGGGGGCGCACGTGATGGGATTAGCTGGATACCAGGCGAGCAATAAAATTGGTCACGTAGTTGGTCAGTTTGAAAACATTTTTCACCTCTGCGCTTCGTTCGAATTCCCATGCATAACCAATCGGGCGGCAAATTTCAAACGAAATTGTAGAGCAAATATTTTATGAAAACGTTGTGATTTCTACAGATAGAACAATTATATTAGATTTTGCCATCGCAAAAGTTTTCATACAATTGAACACCTGTGATTATCTTTCGTTGAACATTGCATTGATTTGATAAAGAAAGACTGATCTATAGATTAAGAAATGTCAAATTCTATGAATAATTTGTTCTAGAGTGCCAAATTTTTCCTTTTTATGAGTTGCAAGAAAGGCTGAAATAAAGTATGTCGATAATAAATAAGACGGAAAATTTTTTTTTTTCACTTTAACGAACTTAGCCGAAAAACTTTTTATAAACTGAATTTTGTCAGGTGTTTCGAATAAATAATTGGTTGATTTAAAACACGAGACTATTAACATTTCATAATTGCACGATTTTTATTTCATTGTCATGTTTAGATGTTTGAAAAACATGTTATTATCGGGTAAGAAGGGAATGCATGAAGAAATCTTTAGCAAACATTTTTTTCATAGGCCTCGATCCCGCTGGACCAGGCTTCAAATCTGCAGGTCCTGGACGGGGTATTTCCACAAGCGATGCCATTATGGTCGAGATAATCCATACTAACGCAGGTCACCTGGGCTTGTCAGAGCCTGTAGGCCATGCCGACTTCTATCCCAACGGTGGTGGTCTCGAGCAACCCGGTTGCGGCGAGGATACTAACCACTACTGCGCCCACGATCGTGCATATATCTATTACGCTGAGGCTTTGACCAAACCTACCTCTCTGTTGGCAGTGCGTTGTAAAGATTATGACATGTTTCTGAAGAATGAGTGCAAAAATGAGACACCAGTGTCATTTCCAAACTGGTCGGCAGAACAGAAGAAGGAAAGAGGATCGTATTATTTGGATACTGCTGATAAAGAGCCTTTTGGTCTGGGGATTGATGGGACAAGGGCAGCGACACTCTGAACAACCATTTTCGAAAGGCACTTCTGGCTTCTAGAAAATTTTGTACCAGAGACACAGCTTTTACAATAGAAATTATATGTATAGGCATTGCCAATTTTGCCATATTTTATTTGATATTTTTATGTTATTCAAGTATCTAGTGAGCATATAAAGTTAGTCATATAAATAGTAATTGTTGTCTCAAGATTTTTACGTTCACTTTTTTTTTACAAACCAAATAAAAATTAACTTAGATTATACCACGATTGAATTTTCTGGTTTTGAAATTTTTACAATGAAAACAGTAAAAAATGTAAGTTAATTTAGAAAATTTTGAAATCGTTAGATGTCCAGTTTTGTTACAATACAGAAATTTCTACTATCTTTCAAGAGCGTGAGCAATTTAGATTGACTACTTATTAAAGTAATTAATTATAATTTGAAATTAATGCAGGTGACATCATATACGTAGGCTGTTTAATTATGCGATTAAGTAATTTATCAAACGTTTAATATGCTCATTCGCAATTTACAATGTATTCCAAGTAAATCTTTGCCAGGATGAGAAATACATTAGCTAAATAAAGCGTCGCTGGAGTATTTGTATTTGCTCGTGTATCCGCACTATAGCCAATATAGCAGTCAGGGTCTTGCTCGATTCTCTATACACGCAGCATAGGAGAGTTCGGCTTTACGTGCACCTCGTAAATTCCAGCGTTAATAGCGACAAAGACGCAGCTTCGGCCGCGAGCGTGTTTACGGCGAAGGCGAGGAAATCGCGATGCATCATCGTTCGGATTTCGTCGAGTTTTATCGGCGCGTTAAATTGTCGCGCGCGCATAATAATCCACGAGAGCCGAGCATATAATGAATTGACTGCAGTAAAACGTCGCGCAAGCAGTGCAAACAATATAATATAGTAAATGCGAGCTTGCGTGCAGTCATTAACGCGAGAGATATTGCTTATACGAAATCACTTCGGATCTAAATAAATTAGGGCGATTACGCAATGAGCTCGAGCCACGAGATGGCAGCGGGAGATAGGAGAGCTTGCCGGGGTATACAGGAGTTTGCGCGGCAGCGCGTAACCACCTTTCGAATTTACGGAATATCATTTTAACTCGCTCGAAATAATAGAATCGCGAGGTCGCGGGTGAGATTTCCGATGTAATATAGCGCGTGCTGCGCGCGCGAGTAAATATAAATAAATTTCGGAGAGCTGGAATAGAGTTTTCGAACAAGTAGTACGAGTGAAGTATGGTCAGGCGCATACATTTTTCTTGCAAATCTGACTTTCATAAATCGAAATATACTTATAGAGAAACACGTCTACGGTTATACCTTGAAAAAAGTTGTTAAAAAGTTGGATAAATGTAGGAAAGAGGGAGAAGAGGGGGTGACAGCAAAAATAATTCGAAAATAATGAAGTCGGTGCTGCACACAACCGGAAATAATACCTGCGAATCCTCGTAGCGGCTAACCGTTGTTCTACTTGGCCATCAAGCTCGAAGGAGAAACCCACTTGGACTGCTATTAAGCAGCACTAAACAATTACAGGTCCGAGTCGTAAACGCGGAAAAAGGCTCGCAAGGGGATCGTCGCACACGCGATTCGCGCACACAGACAAAAGGGAGCATTGTCCATAGTAGCATAGCAGTGCGCGCGCGGCGACCAACGCGCCCGGTAAATAACAATAAAACTCTATTAATGCGGTGTGGTACTGGCATTGGCTCACCGCCAGAGGGAGAGAGAGAGAGCGAGAGAGAGCAACACGCACACATTCTACAGATTCCGGCAGCGCGAGCCGACTCCCAAAATGCAATGTTGCGCATGATGTATGCGCGCCAACGATAAAGCCCAACGTTCTCTCCCCCTCAATGTGCTGTGCTTGTAATGGCCGAGATGGGTTTGCCATTTGTTTTGTTTGCCGTTGAGCGCGCGTTCTTGGCCCCGCAAACTTCCAATTGTTTCGCCAAGTGGTGTATTTATCGGCCGATCGTTTCGCCTGATTGTTACACTCCAGACTGCGTTTTATAATGGCTTTTCGGTAAACGAGCTTCTGCCATTTGCATAACATTCGATTGTCGATACCTCGGTTTTCCCGCGTCTAAATTGTGCGTGTTTACTTTTGGCCAATTGCTGATACTGTACGGCGCTTCGAGGCAATTTTTAAATATATTATTAAGCTTTCAGAAGTTATTTCACTACAACACCAATTAATTAACTCCGACGAAATGTTTACATAATAAATGCTATTTGAAACGAGCGAAAGAATTATTATTTTCTGCTGCGATAAGAAAAATTTTATTGTTCCATTACAACGGTGGTTGGATTTGCATCACATAATTTGCCGAAGCTTAATTCCTGGACTTGCTGGTGTCCTGAAAAAAAAAAAAAAAAAAAAAACTAGCGATAAGAGAAGGTTACGCATAAACCAATTGCCAGATTCCAACTGACTTTCTTCAGCAAAGTTTCTCTTCTTCGTTTCCACTATGTATTCAAATGACCTTGAGATAGAAAAAAATAAGTTGAGAATGGCCGAACTTGCTGAAAAGTTTGTTTCTTAAACGGTAAAATTTCCAGGTCGCAGCTACATCAATGCCAGTATTTCGGCAATACCATCGTCTTTTCTTCCTCTTCAAATCTTTCTCTTTCTTCTCCGGCGAGCGCGCTCCTTCGTGGCTAGTATTAAGGGATGAAAGGATTTGGTTCAGGCGTATTTTGCCTGTAATCCAAACTATCTTCCTTTTTTCTCCTCTACTCTCTTTCTCGCTCGTTCTCTCCTTCTTCCGGTCGGAGTCGAGAGACAAGAACGCCGAGAGGTGAGAAGCAAAAGTTAGTGGCAAGTCGGTTACGCGAAGAGGATGAGATTTAAGCCAACAGATTTAAGCGATTTCGGAATGGAGATTAGGTGCTGCCTTGGAAAGACACATAATGGCGTCACCACACTTTCCTAATGTATACAATGGGATCAGAGTCTTTTCGACTTTTAGCATCATTCCGTCCGTCGTCGATCGATATCTGGGCAAAAGCTGAATCAACCCTCGTGAGACGAAGTTTATAAAATTTTCTGCTGATTTTGAAAAGCGCGCCAAGCGTAAAACGAGATCGACGATCGACGCGCTCGAAATCGTAAAATCCGACCAAAGCTAGCGCGCCCGCAAGCAAAATTAATGGAAGCTTGGGGGAAAAATAAAGTGGCTTCTCTCCCAGGTACAAATCATCTTGCAAGAGGCAAGAGGCAAGAGGCAAGTCTCTCGAGTGAGCGGCTACGTACATATCTTCGCGTGTGCACTCGTCTTGGCTCCTTGCTTTAACGACAATTTACGCAGCCTACGTGCATCCATCAGCTCGGCTAGTGTAATTTTGGCCCAGAAGAATGTACGAGCAAGTCACTGTACGCTCAAGGAAAATTGTTAAAAAGTGCTTTTTCATTAAAACTTATGGGATTTCATCTAGGAGAGCGCGCAACTCCATCGTTTGTCGCTAAATGTTTGATAATTTTATTATCAGTTTTGATTTTTTATAGCAATATTAGCAATCATACATATAGTTAAAATCAATCAGCTGAATGTTTCTGCAAGTTATCTAATTGCAATTGTTTATAGTATTAAAATAAAAAGAACAAGTAAAAAATCTTCGAGGAAATCATTAAATAATCAACAACTTGATCTGGTGAGAGTGCATCCTCTGATTTCATCATCCCACTGTGACAATTTCGATGCTTCACCTGTTGCTGAGCAATGCGCTTTCTCGCGGGTACATTATTAAAATGCATTGGGTTCTCGCGCAAGCCTCGAGGAATAGTACAGGCACTACCAGAGCTTAGACTCGATGAATAATAAATCTAGACCCCAATTGATTTCGCGCTACACAATTGTCGTGTACGTAATTAAATTATTGAATGGATGGTTTGGCGCCGAGGGTGAGTTTATAAGACGAGCTTACCCAATACGACAACGTCGAGATAGATTCATTTCAATTGACTTGACTGTTGGATTTAATTTAATATGCAGGTGAGAGTGGGGATCGTTTTCAATTTGGCGATAACAGAAAAAAAGGATAACGAAAAAAAAGGCGGAGACGAAGGAAGGCTGCTGGAGTTTTATAAGATGGAGAGAGGTTAACGGGTCTCCCGATTCTACACGACAATTTCTCTTAAATTTATCGTAGCGTGGCAAAGGACTATCTTTCTGTAGCCTCGGGCTATTCGTTTGAACGCTCGATGGAAAGATTAACGAAAAACTTCATTTGTAAAACGAGTTTTTTTAATTTACATTTGCTTTGTCTAGCGAGAAAAAAAGTTATCTGGAAAATGAAAATTGTGTACCAGCAACGTAATAAATTATGACTATTTGATTAGCGAGTTAGCTCGAGCAACATAGATAGTTGTTAGTACGGCAGTGTACCAAGGCATTACGCAGAGAGCGTTAATCTGAAAATCCAACAAACATATTTCGCGCGCAGCTAATCCACTTAGCAAACTGTCGCTCGACTTCTGATCTCTCTCGGGCGGCAAACAAACTTGGCTGCGATCGACGCCTCGAGTAGATCTTGACGTAGCACAGAGCTACACTAGAGGGGCGTTGCCTTGGGGGCATCGATGACGTGAGTACCGTGAGTAAGTGCGTAGGAAGACGCTATTGCCCCTTTGCCGGAGACGTGATCTGCGAGACGATGGGCTCTAGAGTTCGCGTCAACGCGCGGCGGCAGATTCTTTCTTTGCGCTCCCTCGCTCGGCGCGCTGCCTGAAGGAGATGTAGGTGCGTATGGTAATGTAATGCCGTCGCGAGAGTGTCTTTCGATCCAACCTCGAGGAGTTAATAAAAAAACGTATTCGTTTGAAATTCAAATTTCACTCATCGCGGAAAATTTAGATGTAGGGGAGCGGAAATTATCTGGAAATATAGAGGCTTAATTACAGCAATGAAGTTGAGAGTTGAGTTTGAACTTGTAAGTTGCGCCCTCATCAATTTCTCTCATGGCCAACAGCAGCGCTGGTAAGGCAAACAAGCTATCGCCCAACAAAGTGGCACGGCGCCTTCCGCGGGCAACTTTTCATAATAACGCGGAAGACGCAAATTCACTTGCGGACCGCCAAGTGTCTTGCTCCAGCCGTAATAATAAGTGAAGGTAAAGAGAGAAAGGGAGGCAGCGAGTGGAGGGGAGAGTGGGGAAGCAGAAGGGAGAGACAGAAAGAGACCGTGAGGCAGAGTAACTTCTGAAAACATAATTTCGCCTCTTTAAGAAGCAATTAATTCGGTTGCCACGGGAGGAGGAGGAGAGGAAGTGGTGCCCAGACAGTTGAATTAAGTACTGCTTTCTCTCTCTGTCTCTCTCTTCCACGCTTTCCGAAATTAGATCAAAGGAAATACTTCTACTACTTGACACTAGCTTTATCAAGTTGTAAGTTAGAATCTCGAATCCAATTATTTTGCGAATTCTTCGCTTTTCGTTTTGCGAAGTATTAAACATCACGAAAGTATTTTTCTAGTGAATTAGTATCTGTTTCACATTGTACAAACGTGTCGAACATCTTAGCATTATAGGGCAATTACTATTTGAATTACGATTGGTTATTGCACGTAACAGTTGCAAAAGATTTCACACATTGATTTACGGATTTTACAATCGCTCGTTTTCTTTACGACTCATTGCGTAAAACAAACCTATCAGAGTAATGTACGAGAGAATAAATTTGAGCAATTTTGTTTGTTATGATGTCTATTAGAAACTTGACGTATCGCCGTCGGTACCTTGATAGTTAGCCATCTATCAGCTTCCCATCACAAACACGATATAAAAAAAAGAAGAAAAAAGGTTGGACGGGGGGAGGACAAAGCTCGTTCAAAACTCGATCGGAGAGCCATTGTTAATACACAGAGTCGCACTCACGCGGGTTTCGCCGGACGTGGTGTCGCTGCTGGCTTTTGCGGGCCAGCGCAGCGCCCATTTACAAAATTGACCTGTCAATTACGCGGCGCTAGCGCCACGAACGCGATATGTGCTGCTGGCCCCCCTTTAACTTGTAATGCGAGTCTCGTCGGTATGACGCTCTCTCACCCATACACACACACACACACACACGCGCGCGCGCGCGCATACACGCAGACCGCCCCATTCGTGTATCGACTAGCGTCGCGGCAATAATTCACTTATGGGCGGGTATAGAGCGAGGCTCCAGCAACGCTTCTCGCGCCTCTGGAAAGCTGGAAAATTTTTTTTCTACGAATCGCTTTTTACCGACCAAATTTCTCTCTTTCTACCGAGTTTTCCTACTTCTCTCTTGTACCTTCGACCCTATTAGTAGGTTTTTCTCGTACTCGTTTTATTTTTACGCTGATATACACCTCTGATAATAACTTATTGATTTTTTGTTCAATTTCCTTGTATTTTTGTCAATCGATGGAAGAACATCTCTCGTGTTGATTATTTTTCCATTTCGATACTCCGAAAAACTAATTTACTTTGCCGTTATTTTCGTCAACAATATTGAATGAGGTAAAGGTAAATTTACGAGCCTGAACAATAACTCAAAATTAGTCATCCGAGCTTTTTCTACCCTCACTAATCCAACAACGGTATTTCAATGTGAAGCGTAAAAAAAATAGAGAAGATAAAATTGGTTTCCGGTAGCAACTTGTTGGTTGTACGAGCGACGTACGCATCGTCGTTATACTAGACAAACAGACCAGGGATACAGGGATGGCCTTTTGCACGAGCTATAGGCTGGATGTGTCACACAGCCTCTCCCTCACTAGCCCGCGGTGAAATTTCGCCGGTGCCTTTCAATTACCTTGCTCTACTCGCGCTGCCTTAATTAGATTAGGCGAGCAGCGCTGGATGCAGCAGCGCGCTTGTCTGATTCGTCGATAGTGCCGCTTCGCTTGTCGGCTCTTACCACGGCACACACACACGTGTATTTATCACCGCAGGCATGCATCTACGGTTACACAGAGATGTGCGCGTCGCAGCTGCTAGACGTCGCGTGGTGCTAGATCTCGAGGATTATTGTGAATTGGCATTGTGCATGCGCCCGTCAATTAAGCCGCTGACGCATCGACGACGACCTACTTTAGTCGGCTCGAGCGAGTTCCAATTGAAAGGGCAAAGTTTTTTTCGCTTCCGGTCTGGTTTACGTTACAAAAGAGAGCAGCGGTGGTTAATGATCCGGCCTCCTCTCGCAACGGAGAACAAACGAAGCTGCTGAAGCCCCTTTCAATTCGACGAGCCATTTTGTCGTCATTCATTCAGCAGGCAGCCCAAGGAGGTCGCCAGAGAAATGTAGAAAGTCGAGAGAAGCTAGAGAATAAAAAAGAGAGGAGAGAAACAGCAGTAGTAACAATGAGAGTGGCACGACAATGAAGGCAAAAGAGAGAGGGAGGAAGGGAGCACCGGAACGAGGTGGCAAGATGAAGTGGAAAAAGCAGATACGAGCACTGCTCTGATGAGGACGACCATTTAACGTGCGGCTGAATAGCCATCTGTTCCCTCTCACGCGGCTCTTGCCTAGCCAAGTATATACCTGAAAGCCGCGGCTTTCGTCTCACTTTCGCCGAGGCAATTCCCCCGGGATCCGACGCTTCCTAGATGTACGTGCGGCTTCTTGCTACGCTGATGTTTTTGCCGCTGCTTCAATTTGCCCGAGATACGCGTGCTGACACGCAGCTAATGCTGCTAGCTGATCGCTCGGGATTGCGACGGATCTATCCTCGCGGGATCTTATCCTGCTTTTTTCCATACCTATTGCAAATAAAACTACCTTTTATTCGCAAAACAAGTTATTTAAATACAAAACACAAGCGATATTTTTGCTCCGTTGCGAAGATACACCTACGGATGATAATTACTAAAAGTTGCAATTTCCTCGTACATTTTCTTTTAATTACTCTAGTACGAACTCGCTTCTAATAGCCACATCCAAAGTTAAGCTTTAGATAAAACGCCAACATTCATTTAATTTTTTTTCTCCAGCTGGCAAATAAAATTTGCATAAAATTCCATATTATCGTGGAATAGTACCTTTCGCTGTTATTACTGCAAAGACCTTTGGGAGCGCAAACTCTATTCGAATCGATGTTGTTCCTGTGAAGCACGGCTCTCTTATGTAAATTCGACGTTTCCATGCTCGCAAAATTTCGTTTAAATGCTTCCATTCAATCTATATATCGCGGTTGAAATTACTTTCATACTAATTACTCGCGCAAACAACTCGAAACGATTTCACGCGTATACGCTTTCATATTCACATGTTAGTAGAAAGTTGGGGATTGGCGATGAAAAAAAAAATTTTGATATTCATCTAGAAATGTACACGTGCAAATATAAACAGTTATGTTTGACTTTGAAGCCCACATTTCAGCTATATTTGACAGCATTTCAATTTCGTGAAATATCCTGTCAACGTTTCATCGTTCTTCGCGAGTTTTACGCCTTTTTCACATCATCGATAAAGATGACATGCTGCTTTTCTCGACATCGCGAAGAAAAAAGATTTAAGATCAATTCAAACTATACTACAATTGGAGGAATCACTATTATTTGCCTGTGGTCAGCCACGCTTGATTGTGAAAAGCATATATTTTGGCTAATTGATTTCGAAATTCAACACGGTTTGGTTCTACCTTATAGCTATCTAGCAGCCATCTTCTGATATTGATATTTCTATTACTAAGCGTAAATAGATAAATGTTTAATGTCGAATGAGTTCTTGATGAATGAACAATTATATTTACAAACTGAATAACGAGTCAATATTTTAATTCGAGTCTTCAGTAACGGGTGATCTGCTACGTACTTCTCAGACACTTTTACGCACACAGAAAAACATTTTTCTTTGCTGAAAAAACGCTTTGAAAAAAAAAACGTCCCAGCATAATACACGTATCTGCCTTCAGTTTTGATTTCAGTTTTTCCACTAGTACAAGAGTTATGCAAAAGCAAAAGGAAGTTGACCTTTTAACTGACGAATTCGTGCTTTGTAAGCTCAAATTGAAAAGCCAAGCTCCGTAGAAAACAGAAGACCACCCCGAAAAAAATGGAACAAGCGTCAGCTTTGTGCAGAGGGAAACGAGAAGAGTAAAAAGCGAAAATAGGCACAGAACTTAAATAAATAGACCATTTCTAAAGATTGAGAAAGGAAAGTAAAATCTTTCGGAATATTAGAGCTGCCACTAAGTAGTGAATTTTGAGTCCCCGACATTACGAGCTGTGAAATGAGCTCCGAGTAAAACGCAGTGAATCGCACATTGCGCAACAGATACGTAAGCACAGTGCCAAAGAATGGTCGATCGATCGGAATATTATCGCCGATTATGGCATCGATAGCTTTCAAGCATAACAAAGCGCTACTACTCGCCTGATATTTTCAAAAATAATTTAATACTAATACCATATCAAATTGGTCAATTAACATTCGATAATACAATCATGTCCGCTGATGCATCGATGTTTACAACCTGTCCTTGCTTTGAAATGCAGCAATCGCGGCTATATGAATCCATAAATAATAACAATAATCAACAATATTCATGTTGTAGAGACAAGTTCTTGGAAAAGTCTTGATTGGTTTGATTATTTAACTAGTGGATATACAACCACGCAACATCGTAGTTCGACAAACTTACACGTACAGCAGCCGCTGGGGATAACGTAGACTTGAAGGGGGGGGGGGGGGGAGGGCGCATGCCACGGCACCGCACTAAGTAGCCGATAGAAATGCATGGCAGCGTCGTGTGCGCGAGCAAGCAAGCGAGCGGGTAGTCCAGAACTTGGAGTGGATGGGCGGAGTGTGGTGAGGTGGCATTTAAATTTTGCGAGGCTAGCTCCGCAAATTACACGCCGGCATTGTTGCGCTTGTGTATTGTTGAGCGAAAAACAGCAGTAATATAGTATTGCGTTCTAAACTGCGACAATGCTTATTCAGATAATCTGAAGATTGGCACGATTTTGAAAAGTGTCAGTCACTTATACGGCATAACAGTTTGAAAACAAAAGCAACGAAAGTGATTTTCGGCGTTGAAAAAAGCAAAATAACGAGACAAATTGAATAGCACACTTCAGGTAAACGCTCAACGAACATTTTCATCCCGGCTGACTGCATACTGATACGAGTCACTGATGCGGGCCTCGTACATACAAAAATAATCGACGCGTACAGCCGAGTGCGCGACGGTGACCATTCGAATGGAATTAAGCTGCGTGGGTGTAGGTGTGCTTGGTCAAAAGCAAAATTGATAGTTTTGGGCAGAGGTTCGCTTTCTCACTCGCTCGCTCTCTACTCTGTACGCCGGATATTGGCCGGCTCTGGGCTGGCAATATATCAGAGCCCAGGGTAATATACCGCGTGGTCAGTCCTGTTTAGCCAGCAAGTAATAAAGCCCTCCGGCAGCGCGATCCTGCTTGGCGTTTCCCAGCCGCGCCGGCCGCAACGCCTAAGAAAAATCGACTATCCTGATGCATAGGCTACGTGACCCGCGTAATTATCGGCCTTTTAGCCTCGCTGCTTTCACTCATTTCTTTGATTGATTGCTCTCCCGCGACCAATCAATACCTCAGCGACAAATGATTTTAACGACGGCCGATTCGATTCCGTATTTTGCGATAACAATCGATTACAATTATAGCTTGAAGCTTACTTTGCGCCTATAACTTTGTCGACGAGATTAGACTTCATTTGAATTTCACCAATGCATCCATTTAAATTCTATTGCGGATACCAATGTAAATTACTTCGAAGCTTACAGCTTTTAGCTGCTGCTTAGAAGAAACGAATCAAAAAAGAACAAGCTCATACTTAGAAGAAGAGTATAGCGACACAACAAAAAAAGAGAGATAGGAACTTTCAAGGATAGCAGGTGTTTACAGTTGGATCAGCAATTTTCTCAATTGTCGGTATGTTGCAGGAAAGGTACAATCTTAATAGATTAGATTGTTTTTGTCCTTCTGAGAAATAAGAGAGAAAGTTCGATTGTCTGTAGATTTTTTCTCTTTTCGTACGTGCAGAAACGGGAAATTAATTTGAAAAACCTTTTACCTCCGAGCCCATCTTCTCTCTTCCTCGACTTTCCTCATGCTCGATTTAATCCCATAACCAAAGTTGTATCAATTATCCTCCAGTGCTCGCTCGCTTTAGACGTGCTATTCTAGTCTCGTAGCTCTTTTTTTTCTGCACTCGCTCCTTCCCTCGTGATTCTTTCCCATTCATTTGCTGCCCACTTTTTTTCTGCTCTATGTCTCGTACTTTTTCTATCGTGGATTGCTAGAGACTTTACAGGGATATGAGCTTGAAAAATTGGTTTCGCTGAGAGATACAATTAAGTGTGTTCAGCTAAGAAGAAAAAATTGTACCTTCCTCTAACATTCTTCCAGAAGCATATTATTTTGGAAATATATGCAGTTGACAATTGTTATATTTTTAAAATCTGCCAAACTACCAGAAGTTAATTCGCTTGATTAATGCTTGATTATATACTAAAGTGATTTTTTGTTTAAATCGACTAGAGTAGCTCTGTCAGACGTCATTTGGCATAATTTAATGACCATTTCCGGAATTATGGCGATAAGATAAAAGAAGACTATGGAGAGAGCGAGAAAAGACGTAAAAGAGATCGAGTAGAGTGAATTTTAAGCAAGCTCTGACCCCGAGAGCGATCCTGTCGAGTCGGCAAATCCAATCTCGAGAGGATAGACAACGAGGCTCTCCAAGACTTCGCTGGAGGCGTTTGTTTTTTTCCTCTATTGCCACTGGATCGTGTGCGAGGAGGAAGTGATATTTGTCGCTCGCGAAAACTTTTCAGTTTGACGGTATTTGGTATTTTTTTCTTTTTTTATTCTCCATCCCGTTTTGATGTGCATGCGCGTCTCTTGTTTTGCTGAACCGACGGAAAAGGTTTCGTTATTTCCGCTGCGTCTGTGCCTCTCACGTCAAATCGTCCCCGATGTCCCAGCCAGGCGTTCTGTTTCTGATGTAAACAACATATTTTGAGGCTACAGTGCATAACTACGCAAAAGATAAAGGTTATAATTTATTTCAATGATTCTAGTTATGTAGATTGAATGGCCTATTTAGTCGGCTAATGGAACGCTGATTTTTCAACATGATTCCATTGATACGTTGAACGAGCAAACGTCTCATTCAAAACGTTAACTGTGTAAATGAATGTTCTCGCTGAATTGAAGATGTAATCAGCGACGAATCAAAGTTGAAAGCTCTCGAAAGCTACAACAAAAACAGTCTTTCATTTACGCAGCAGCACGCGATACAAAGCAGCGTCGATCAGGCAACAAACAGGAAAGCTCGCACCAAATCCAATTAGGCTTCGTGCACGGGAGAATTTCCGAAAATTCCAGAGTCGGCTCGAGTGAATCGCATACTGGACAAAGCGTTCTTGAGCGAAGCGTTGTTTTGGGATATGCTCCTGATTATCGACGATTTTCAGGCTGCACTATATGCATTGCTACGTAATACGGCATGGCTGTTGTGCATTACACGTGTGCTCAGCATATACGCTCAGCCGTTCGTTTGTTCTTAGTCTTTGTAATTCGACTATGAGGGGCGGTGTGAGGTTACATTTGAATGAGCTGTACGTGAAATCGTATTGCGCTTCCGATGCTTTGAGTTTCGGATGATTTTTGTTTTATTTTTTTCTGAAGTGTATTTATTTTTTTGTTCGAACTGTACATTTTTTAACTATGTAGGGCTACTTGAATAATCTCAAAGATTTTTTTTATTTTTGGAAATTGTAATGGTTTTTTATTCGAATTTAATTGACTTTAGGACAGGACTGGGAAGTTCCGAAGCCTGAAGTCGACAAAAAGAAAAAGATATAGGCTTGAAACAAGTCGAAGATTAAACTTGAAGCGATAGAGATGTGAGAATTCGCGAGTCAGTGAAATTTTCTGAGTAAGCCATAACGCTAACTGAAAGTGACTTTTAATAACGTGAGGATTAGCTGCAACCGACTTTGGAATCCTTCGGTCTTGCTTCGCGGTCTCTTTTATTTTTTGCAACCCGCGGCTGGTTTTATTCGGGTCTCGAGGTTCATTCTTTTCCCTTCCCTCAAATTAAATGTTTAATAGTGTATTCTGCTCTGCAATAATGTTTCGGTAGCAACTTAGATTTATGAATCTCCAATTTTTTTTATTTAAATGAGGTCAAACTACCTTGCACTTTTAATGAGCCACTTTTTTCTCGAAGAAAACTTAGCGAGTTTTTAATAAAGCAAGTTTTTCAACGCTGCTTATTGATAAGAGGTTTTGTTACATGTTGTTGAATTAGATGTTGAGTAACATCCAACCAATCCGCTGAGGGCAACATTTTTTTTTGTATTGCGACGTTTCGTCAGTGGTTTTACTGACCTCATCAAGCTATTTATTGCAAACTGTAAAATTTTCATACAAATTAATTACAATGGGTATAAGTATCAGACATTTTTTATGTAACAAAAATAATTATAACAATGTAAGAAGACTTACCAAGTAACGTTAGAAAATAAATTCTACATCGCCCTCAGCGGATTGCTTAGATCTTACTCAAAATCTAATTCAACAACATATAAAAATTGGAGGGTGGAGATTAATACCTACTTAGCTATTAATCTCAACTTAGGTTTGGTTATACTTACTCACTGATTAAATTTCTAAGAAGAGCAAATAAATTGCTTTTCCTAGATATTTTATAACTTTTGAATACATTTTTATTCAATTTTCTGAAAATGTTAATTAAATTTGACTGTTCGAAATATTGTCGATATTTAAATTAATAAAATGAAACAGCCTATGACGGGATTCGACGAACATTTTTTGAATTTGAATAAAAAAAATTACGTTTACATTCGCACATACCTGATCTTTGAAACGACAATAGGTGTGAATTCTAAACGTTGGAATCCAAGCTCTGTCGCATTGACGTCATCTAAACTTTTGTATCGGATAGTACTGCAAGCGGGTATGGTTATATCTGTAACAAAAGAAATACTTTGTTACAATTCGTTGCTTCTGATGAAAAAGTTCAGTGCAAAATATCAATTTAATCAAAAGGCTATGCTGTAACGGTAGCGTAATATACACGCAAATGAATTTTTTAAGTCACAAATCCAACCAATTTTTAATCATAAAAAATATTTTACAAATTTAAATTCACAGATATTTTTTGTTAATTTTGCTACTATTTCTTGTCCAGAATAATTGAGATGATCAATCACTGCAAATATAAAGAGTCACAGGCAACAATAGTAAAATAAAAACGTGCCTCAAGATTTCACAAAGAAAAAAAAGAGTATGAAGCTAGTACAATGTGCGTATGTAGAGGACGTCAGTTTCGGTGGTAGCGGTGGCGACGCGTGTATCTGACGCGCGTTCGAAAACATATATGTACGTGGGAAGAGAAGCGATGGACCGCACAACTGGCGCTGCCGGAGGCGCACGAAAAATCAATAGGCCGCGTTCTCTCTCTCCCCCTCTCTCTCTCTCCCTCTCTCTCTCTCTCTCTCTCTCTCTCTCTCTCTCTCTCTTTCAGTCGACCATATCCATAAATAAGCCTGAACAAATGTCGCATGTGTCGTTTGGGGCCTTTGCAATATGCAATCGGGAATCCCATTTTCAAGTGGTGTAACCACGCTTGCTTTTTTGCGAGACAACACCACCTGCACATGCAATTGTAGAATTAGTTTTTCATCCAATAAAAAAAACTTCATCAACCCTTTGAAGTTCGACAATTAATAGCTGATCGATTGAAAATATTTGATGAAAATTTATGATATTGATTTACGTTGTGTATATTAATTAATTTGCCAATTTAAAGTATAAAAGCTATCATAAAGTGCAACAATTTGATAAAATTAGGCACGTGTAGATATCGATTACATGCCAAGGACATTGTTCAATAATTATGTAAATCAATTGCATAATACGGATGCAATCAAACCTCGTAACTTCAATTTCCTGCGTAACATAGTAAGCATAAGAACGTTCCATGTTTTCGGTTCGTTTCAAGTCGAAATGTTATTTAATTATGAGAAATTTGATCATTCTCCTGAGAATTTAACGTCTTCCTCGGAATAATCATGGAAATAAACAGCAAAAACACAGCGAATTGAGCCAAGACCAATTACAAAGGCAAAGCGAAAACTCAGTCGACCTCGGCTCGCTGCATTACTAAGGTTTGCTCTCAAGACTCCTCTCGACCATCCGCTACCTTAATTGAAGAGTTTTGCCCCTTCCACAAAGATTATTATGATTATTAAGAAAATTGTTTGGCCAGCTTTTATTCAGGGAATAAATTGAGGAAATGCTTTGCTTCTTGAACAGTTGTGATTTCAGATTACATTGCAGTATCATAATACTTATGAAATTGTTGAGTGGCAATCAGCTCGAAATCTTAAAAACAAATTTTTTTGTTTCAATAATGCAGAATTTTAATAGTGAGAATGCGGATAATCTAGATGAATTCCGCAAATATAAAGGCGCGCGACGCATTGATTTTACAATCTGGCAGCTAGAAACCCTTCTCTTAACTTTTTCTTGATCTCCGGTTCGTGTTAGAGCTGATCTGCCGCCTAATGAGGTGAAAACAAACGTACAAAAAGTCCAGGTACGCCATCGTCTGGTGCTTTTTCAGCATGACGCCGTGGCTTTTATGGAGCTGAAAACGGATCTGAGAGCTTTTATGCGTGTTTGTTGGAGAGTTATAAAAACCCAATAATGGAAGATGTAGCTTGGATTTTACAAGAATTTTCTGTGATCCGAATGCACTTAGACTGCCAGCAAACTGTAATTGGACAGTTGAAATTTATAGTTCGAAATAAATACATTACTTTAGACTACGTAATATAGATCGATTGGTTTCAAAGTGAAATAAAAATTAGCAGTGTTTTCGAAGCCATTATTAAAACTTTCTTGGTAATCAAAAGGAATGAAACTTCTTCCTCTTTCATTAAAGCAGCTAATAAGAAAATATCCTTGAAACTTTTTGATAACATCGAAGCTTTGCATCGCAACGATGTTGATGTTGAAAAAATAAATCTCGAATGAGTAGCTGAATAAACTTTCTTTTGACTCGTCAGTTTCTAAGTTTCTATGAAAAAGAAAAATTCACAGTGGAAGGCTTTTGGTCTTTCCGAGAAAAAAAGTTTTATTTGCTAGCAAAAGTTGTGATCAAGTGGTGAAATTAAAATAAAAGATTAAAAGCATATATAAACTAATAACAGCGCCAATTTCAGGAAAAGCATTTTCAAATAATCATAACTTTATGTGCGCACTCACTTCCAGTGGTGGATCTGTTTATTTGATCGATTCTCATACTTGCTTCATAAAAATACTAAGATACCCGGTTTTATTGGTAGCGTAAACCACCTTTTACTCAAATTGAGAACGCATTAGCATTATTCAAATATTAAAAAGGAAACACATAAAAGATATAATGGATAGATAGCAAATTTAATGAATGAGGTATTGAAAAAATCATGAAGGAGTAATTCGTATATAATAGCTAATGAGAGCCAAAAAAATCTACCTCAAACAACCGAAGAACACACAATATAGCGCGCGCGCGAGGGAGAGAGAGAGAGAGAGAGAGAGAGAGAGAGAGAGAAAGTCGGGCATGCAACATTCATGCACTCTATTGTATCTTGAGTGCTACCATTAGAGGTCGGCATATCACGCATTCGACATTGCTCTACAAGACACGTCGTCTGCTACGTCTTACCCTCCTACAATACACGTATATACACACAAGCTGAAATTCGTACGTGCGTCGCTTATGTATTTCGATTCTCCGCGCGGCGCGAATCCGCCGCAGGAGCGCAACGTTCTACTATAGCGCGCGGATAATGATCTTCCAGATAAGATGTGAGTTGAATTACTCATCGGCAAAGCGATGGGAAACATTTAGCGAGCAATATGCTGGCCAAGCGTTGATTGATGAGGTACAATACGAAAAGATATTAGCAGCTATGAACAAATCAAGATCTTTACAAGCTCAAATTTATCGCTCCTATCCTCTCTCTCTCTCGCTCTCTCTCTCTCTCCCCCCCCCCCCCCCTCTCTCTCTCTTTCCCCACGGTATATCACTTTGAGTGCGTCTATGCACGGGGGCCGTTCTACTTTTAACTCGGCAGATTGCGGAATCCACGAGCAGAACTATGCGCAGTATTGCTGGGGACAATATCATTTACTTTAACGCTCCGTGGAATGTCGATTCCGTTAATCTCAATCGGCGCTGTTTTAGCGATTACTACGCGAAACTCTCATTATTAATTGCGCTGCGAACTTTATCTCCGTTCGCGAATGAGTTTGGAGAAATTGATTGCTCCACGTAAAATCACCCAAATAAAAATTGTAGGAAGTGTTTTTTTTTCTGTTTGTTTTACGCGCAAAGATTGATTTGGAAAGCAATGCTCTGCACACAAAAAAGTTTCACGAAGAACGTGCTTTTCATCCCGCGAGCAGAGAGGAAGAGAGAGGGTTAGAAACATTCAGTCCAAGTGCTGCAATCATCCAGATTCATGCGCGGGAATCCCTTCGACAATAAAAAGCAATTTTATTGAAACATTTCTACCGCTCTCGGGTTCTTTTTTTACTACCTCTGCGCAATAAAACTGGATATAAAAAAAAGAAGTCGAGCCCGAGATATGAAGCTCTAGACATAGAAAGAGACGCTTGACTATTCATCGCGCGCGTCGTCAGCGTGGAATGTCTACGACCGCACCATTATCACCATACCGCATTAATTTTCAGCGACGGCGTCTCGTCAGAGGGCATTTTTTTGGAGAGGTTGCAAGATGCAGAGCTTTTTCAACTCCAGCTTGCGCCAGGTTGAAAGTACTCGGTGGTATGCAAGCTTGTTTTCCGACAAACTTGGCTAGCACCTTTGTTTGCTGCTTTCTAGCGTTTCTCGCCAAGGGTAATTAGGTTTTCGAACTCTAAGGAAAGATGACAAAGCGTTGGAAATTAGCTTACGCTTAAAGAGCTTAATAATGCCACTAATGACGTAGATTTTGCTGCGAAAGTATCAATAATTGAGAGTGGAATTTTGGAAAAAAAATGAGCCTAGCCTTCTGGCAATAAGCATCGAGTAGCAATTGGAAATAGGATCTGAACGATAGCAGCTCCTTTTTCCTCAACGATCTCGCTAACAAATTACGTTTCAGTTCGAGGAACATATAATTGCGTTTCGCTCGATTGCCGCCCTTCCCCTTTTAACTTGTCGCAAGCTATTGGATGTTCGCAAGGATACTGAGCAGTCTCGACGCACTTTCAAAGTTTCGTCTGTACTGTAAGGTGACATCTTTTGATTACTTTTATTGCTTTTTCACAGACGCGTATTAGTTGAATATTACTAAAATTAAATGTTGCACAAGTCGAGTCAAGTGACAATGAGAAAGTGAAATTATTAAATAAAACAAATAAATTTGGCAGGGCTTTGCATTGCTTCAATAAGCCGGAAATGATTGACGGCTATTTATCGTGCAAATAACGCAACGCGTGATTTTGCCAGTGGCACTCTCAATTTCAGAGGCGTGAAATGCATTGTCCAGCGGGCGCCACTACGTGTGCAGTAACGAGTGCGATAGAATTGTATGTAAATGCAAACAGCAGTTTGGTTTGGAAAGCTTGCGGCGAATCGGGCGCTGAAAGTGTAATTGTCGCCTGATGCGACACGTCCACTGAAAATCAGAGTAAACTCGTCGGGCTACAGTCGCAATGCAATTAAATGGGAATATAGCAACCTACTGTACTGATTATTTACAAAGCTTTTAGCTTTGCACATTTTTTTCTATTCTCGTCCTTAGTAGCATATCGCATTCGATCAAATTACTCGCCGAGACGAGGCAAGAAAGAAAAAAGTTCCATTAGCGTATATAACGCCGCGGCGAGAAAGTTGCCGAGGACTCCCATCGGACGCGTCCTCTTTCCCACTTTGCCGCGAGATGCTTGTGCTTGTCGTCGTAGCCCCTTTTTTTCTCGCACGCGCTCTTTTGCATTTTTCCAAAGCACGCTCCGATGGCTTTCCGGTTCGATCGAGTTTCGAATTTCACGCCAAACCTTGACTCTCTCTTGCTGAATCGTAAGTACAGCTGATGAGAATTGCAGCTGGTATATCGCTGGTATTGGTTGAACATCGATGCCATTGACTTCTGGCTGGCATTCTCTGGCAAGTGAGTTCTCGCCTATACCAAGTACTTAATTAATGTACGACATTAATTATCTGGCAATTAGACGTTAAAATATACGATTCATTCTCGCTCTTTGCGAAAGTTCTCGCCGTGCGAGTAATAGCTCGCGGCGTCAGTTATAAATGGCAGGCTCGCGCTCTCGCGCTCTCGCGGCCCCTCCGCTTATAATAACAATATAACGGTCGCGGCGCGCGCCAAACGTTAGAGAGCTTGCGAACAAAGAGCTGCGAATGACGTTGTTTACGAGCGTCGATTGTTTTAAAAAGCGAACGACGACTTTTCGAGAGGGAGGTGAAAAGCCGAGGCGAGCTTTTTCTTGCGGTTTTATTGTCCGCAGGAGTAAGGAGTATTCTCCGCGCGACTGTTTGCACCACACGCCTTCTCACGGGACAGATTTTTCCTTGCTTTTCACTCTCTTTCTCAGCTGAGTTCAACTTGCATTTGCTTTTTTAATGGTGCACCTACAAGCAGACATTATTTTCAGAAAATCCCTTTTAAATAATCCAGCTAAAATTTACATCAAATATATGGAAGTTTACGAAAGATAACTGTTTCTTCGGAATCAATACTTGAATAGCTGTTTACACAAGCAATATATAGACGGTAGGTAAACATAGTATAAAAGATTGAAAACCGTCCAGTAAAACGTTGTTTGAGCAGGTGCATCACTTCAAATCTTTACCTGAGTATTTGCTTTCCTTATTCCTTTCCAAACATCATTTGCCGATCATTCAAACTCGACCCTGACAATTTCTCATGCCGAACGAATATTAAATATTTTCCTAGTGCTATAATTTTCTGACAGACAACTATATCAACTTCATCAATTATTGAAATTTCTTCAATGCAAATAAAAACATCGTTAAATTGAGAGAATAAGAATAGGAATCCACTAAATAACAATTGAATGGCGATACAGAAAAAAAAAACCGCTGAGGACTGCTGATAATTTTGCGGTCGAGCACGCACAATTACGAGCCTCGAGAGGAGGACAATCCGGAAGGACATGACGCAAGGGTGATCGAGAGGAAGCGTTCGATAATCGAAGTGGGAAATCAAGGTAGCTTCAGCCATAAATTCTTATAGTCAAGACTGCTATCCAATCAGGCGTGAACCCATGCCTCGTCACCCTTCGCCATTATCTTTGGGTGGCTTCGTCCGATTCTCTCTCTCAAAACTTTCATCGCTTCGCAGAGAACTGAAGGGAAGCAATTTTGATAGATTCTTATACATTGGTTGTCTAAGTTATCATGCTTCGAACAAGCAAACAATCACGTACAGTGAGTCCGAAATCACGTCTGAAAGCCAAATCAATTACCGATTGCCGAGTGAAATAGCCTTCCCAATTACTCAATCGATTTCTTTTAACTCGAACGAATCCAGCTTGCGAGTAGCACACGGCAAGCTTTTCCTCGGATAAGAGGAAAAAGAATGGAGAAGCGCTCGCGTTCGAAGGACGAGAAAAGTAAGAAACAGTAGAGAGCTCGCCGAGGTAAAATAGGAGAAAGAGCGCTTGCGAGAGCCGATAATTTATAGGCGGCTAAACGCGTTCGTTGCGGAGAGAAAGCGTAACAGCCGATACAGAGATAGATTCGAGACTTTTTCCCCTACCCCCTCCGCGGAGACGACACACACCTGCTCTCTCTCTCTCTCTCTCTCTCTCTCTCTCTCTCTCTCTCTCTCTCTCGCTCTCCCTCTCTCTCTCTCTCTCTCTCTCTCCCCTCCCGCCCCTCTCT
>JAWWMK010008660.1:0-26471 GCA_035047105.1 Galeopsomyia nigrocyanea
TTTTCGCCTATTTTCAGTGAGAAAAGCCCATTTGATTATAATGGGAAAATGTCGAAAAAGTAGTTCCTGCAGACTTTTCCAATGTTCACGAGGATTTTCCGACACTATATACCTTCAAAAAGAAGAGAAAAAAGGTCCGGAAGCCTTATCATAAAAAAAATTGTTGCCATTCTAGACCCCAGAAAAGTGTATTTTTTTAAAGGATTTCGACATATACGTACAGTTTACCTCTTTCGAGATTAAATAGCATCGAAACTAACAGTGCGCAATCCAATTACGCATCCTCATCTAAACGCTAATTCGGATAATCCAATTTCAAACGTAATTGCAATAGTTCAACAGTTACGATTAGGTATTACAAATAGAACAATTCCTTATTATTTATTCATGGTGTAGTCGGGCGAAGTTTGAAGGCACGAATCGCCATAAATTTTCATGAGCGTGTTTCGCAGTCGTGTACGTTTTCCAAATATTTCACGTTATATACGCAGCACGTAAAAGTCTCATTCAGTATGAAGTAATTCGATTTTTTTTGTTTCGTAGTTTCCCTTCAAAAACCAGTACTTATAATACGTCGACAAAGCGGTGTTTTTTTTTCTCATCGTCAAAATAATAAACTCCGACGAAAAAAATGTTCGCGTCCTTCGTCGAAAATCGAAAATTCTCTGGCACACTAAGATGAAAACCAACCGCGAGGGCGAAACTTGGCAACATCTCAATTAGAAGCCCTTATACAAACCTTCCACGTAAAATTAAAGGACAAAGTAGACGCGGCAGCAATGTGCGCGCGTGCTGCTGTTGCGGGGCGCCCTAATCCACACCGGCGTCCGTACGGAAAATTACCACGCGCGCTGTAGGGCCGCCAGTGCTGGGCGGATCAATAGTTTTAAAAGCCCTCGCTTTTCCGACAGCAAAAGAGCGAGAGAGAAACCCTCCCCTACTTTCTCTCTTACAAGCAGCACCTGCGTTTCTCTCTGGTGTGCAGATGTTGGCTTTTCCGGGCCAGTCGTCGTTGCCGGGTCGCTCGGGAAACATCATATACTTCGTCTAAAAGTGGAGCTGTGTACACATTTTCTTTTTCTTTCTTTTTTTTTCAAGAGAAGAAGCCACATGGCGAACGCGCACGTTCACTAACAAAGTGTATATATAGGAGTATGTACATGCGTGTTACAATATAGACGCAGCACGTAAGTCTATCTCTCTTCATGCTTGTTATCGTTTTTTTTTTCTGGTGGGGGAAGATATTGTATTGTGTTTTCACGAGCGTCGGCGCCGGACGATCGAACTGCGTCGAATTATTATTATTATTATTATATCCGAGGGTGTGTTCAAAGCACGTGCATTTCTTTCTTTGGCACTTCTCTGCGCGTACGATTCGTAAATTTTTTATTTTTTTTTGTTTCTTACGATGTGCATAGGTAAGAGTTTCGCTGCGTTTTTTTGGAAAAGTTTTTTGTTTTCGGAGGGAAAAACCGTTGTGGGTGTTTCGAGAGAGCAGCTGTCAGTGTCATAAAGTATATGCCTGGCCCTCCGACTATAGATTGCTTTTAGCCCTTGGCGGCTGTCTCTATGTCTAAAGGCAAAAGTACGTTACGAGAAGCGCGCGGCCAGCCATTTTGAATTTCAAAAATCTCATCCACAGCCTATTAGAATTCTGTTGTATACAACGTTGCATTGTGCGATATTTTGTTTAATTAGCGATGTTTGTTTGTTGAGGTACTGGCGGTTTATTGTCGATCGTTAAATTGGCTAGAAGGCAATCTATGTTTTCAGTTTCGCTGTTATTTTCGCGTTGATTGCATTTTGAGTAATTAAAGCTGATGTTATTCAACAATTAAACGTGCGTTTTTTTTTCGAAAATACGACACTGTCAAATACTGTAAATACCGTTTTCGCAATGCAATTAAATGCGACTTCTTAAACTTCTCTCTAACGACTTACTTTTGACGTACATTGCGAGAGAGTAATTTGTGTTTGTATATGGGCGCGAACGATGGTGGCACGCATTGTTACGAGATGCTTTGACGTTTAAATGCTCGCTCGCACATTCACGTTGAGAGTGCTCCACTTCATTTAGGAAGTCATTAAAATACTGCGCCATCCACGTTGAATGCGCCGACATTAAAATTGTTATGAGGTTATAGTTTCCGATATTGAATGTATATTCAGCTGAAAGTTTCGACGTTCTATCGCGTATCTATTAGCAAACGTGCGTGATGGGTATGAGTATGTGTTAATTACGTTTTTTTAATCATATTGCTGCTTCGTTCGTGGATGTTAATTATGCTTGAACTTTCGAAAATGATTTAATGAGAATTTTTCATAAATGTTTCGAGCGAGTAAGTTAATTTTAATATAACTACAAGCGTAATATTTAACTTTATGCTGAAATTGAAGATAAAACATTCCTTTGTAATTTACAGTTTACAATTTGTTAGCCGACAAAAAATTGCTGGTATAAATTTTAATGATTTCTCTCTTTATTACATTCTAATAATGAAAAATTCCAGTGTTCCATTTAATAAGAGAGCAAATTGAAAAATTGAGAAAGAAGTCTTTCATCATATTTAATTTAAAATTCATTAGCTTTCGTGAAGAATGCCGCTGGCAAAAAATCCAACGCGATACACAGAATATTAAAGATTTTTCTATATTTCACTGTTTTTAATATGAAAAATTCCATTCCATCAATCAATAAAAGAACAAAATACGCGTAATACACGATACTCAACTAACAATGAAAAAAAACGGACCAATGCGCATAACAAACTTTTTTAAAAGCTTTTCCAAACAGTTCTGCGCTAAACTCCGGTTATGGACGCAATATGGAGTGAAATCGACGTTTGAAAATGAACAGGCGAAATTCAGTGCAATCAGTACAGCGTGAATTAACGCTCCACCGCATCTCGATACTATCAGATGCGCTTCTGGAATTTGAATTTTCGGTATTCGGCGATCGGCTGTTGAAAAAAAAAACGTAATTGCCCTTTGTCATTATCAAAGTGAAGGCTGGAATTTCATTCGACGCGTTCATTTCATAGCATTGATTTAACTCTTTGAAGTGAAATTTGAAGAAGCAAATATATTTTTTTTAAATAGTACCGTTGTTAGAATGTCGCTAGAACACATACATTTTATAAGTAATAAATAATGAACTAACAATTTTATGTGAGTTTCGTAATTATTGATTGACGAGTAATTTATTTTAATAGAAGATGACAAAAAAAAAATCAAATATATCGATTCAATAATTATAATTCGTCTTCATTCAAATTTCATCGATCAAAGTATCTTATTGGCATCTGTGAAATACAAATTTAATCTGTAACTTCATTTCGACCTGAACCGGCGCCAGCATTGTCAGACCACGATAACGTTGTATATATTTCGACGCAAAATTGGAATCCCTTGTTGAAATTCACCGCAAGCGTTAGTTGGCAGACCAAAGTATTCCATATGAATAATGCCAACTTCGAAATTTCATGAAATTGCTCGATATGAAATGCAGTAATTCGGATAGTGGATTCGGTATTAACGGGTCAAATGATATTAAACGAATTTTATGATCTTTTTTATTAATTCTTTGGTCATGATGATTGAATACATTGCACATTTAATAATATGTGTCACAATTGAATGATGGAACATTTTCTAAAAGTATTAAACGACAATAGTTAAAATGATATTAGGAAAAGAATTCACTGTTCGATGTAAAGCTCACATCGATCTTACGGGCACGACACGCTAGCCAATATTTTTTGTACACCTCTATTGGTCTCATACTATTTTCGTCTCGGGCACAGGTGGATATAAGTAGAAATCGATGGTTTCTTAGCAATCATTGTAAGAATTTCTTTTCGGCGAATAGCAATATAATTCTTAAAAGTATTTTTATTCACAAAAGATTTCTCATTTCTCGCAATTAAGGCACCTCATCATTTTCAAACGAGCAACTTAAACTTCAATCGTGTTAAATTGCCGTCGACAATTTTCGCCAGCGATTTTACCCACGAATTGAATAGTTCCGACCTAATTCAAGCAAGGACGCGTTAGAAAAATTGAATTATCATCCGTGACCTTAAAAAAAAATTTAATCCCCTCGTACGATGTAATAAACGCAAACGCTTCGCTCTTTTTTTTCCACAGAAGCAACGACAGCAGAGCAGCAGAGGCAGCGTGGAGGTGTCGTCAGACACGCCGACAGAATGGAGACCTTTCCATGGATCGCGGAATTCCGTGCGATGTCGAGGTTACCAACGCGACCGGGATCCCTCATCAAACTCATCAGGTTCTTCAATAAGTAAGTTCCTCGTCGACTTTAAAAATCTTATCCCTCTTCTCGTATAGAGCTGTGCTTAATATTATCCTCTCGGCTAATTACCAGGAACGTCAGCTCGAGCGTCGTCGACTGCCAGAAGAAATCATCCCGCGCGGTTAAGCTCAAGGAGCTCATCAGAGAGGCTTTGCTGCTGTTCATGTACTTTCATCGTTTCGAGCAGCAGCAGGTAACTTTTCTTTTTTCTTTGGCTGCAAAAGTTGATGATTATTGACGAACTTGACGTGTGCAAGCTGGATTTCGGGAATTAATTTGGACGGGCGAAATTGCGCTTTCGGTTAGTTTGCGAGTGACAGCTGCTGCTTTTGTTTGGCGGCTCGCATTGTACGCGTATAACGCGTTTGCGGATACGATCACTGATGAGTTCACTGCAGTCTACCAATTTAAAGGGTAAATCACTTGTAGAATTGATTTGCTTTTAAAAATGAAGTAGAGTTTCTGTAAATATTTTAACTTATCTTGCTACAAAAATCTCCTTGAATTATTACCCTCTAACGCTGATAAAACCTTGAGATAGAATGATCGATCTGTGTCCTTGAAATATATTTATTCAAGGAATAAATTCGAGTTACAGAATCAATAAATTAATTGAACATCAAACAATTACATACCTTGTTCACTATGGCTGTACCTCGATTAAAGACTTGTCACGGGAATTAATTGGTAGCCGTCTCGCTTCAACCGTCGCTCAATTAGCCGTACGTCAATAATCATCATGTATGCCGGCACTCGTGCATCAAATGTCAAATTAACCAAGATCTCTCCCTCCCCACCGAATGTTTTGCAGGATCAAAACCGCGCGGTCTACCTCGAGCAAATGTCCGACCTGCTGGCCGTTTACGTTGACCTGGAGCTGATAGCATCGAAAAGGCAAGTCGAACCACAACCAAGCCGCATTTCAGCGAGACTCGTCTCTTCACTATGCCTCTGCCTTGGTGAGTATATACATATATATCTGAAGGTCGCTTTACCAATTTGTCGAGTCGACAGCTTCTAATCAGAAAACGCAGAGAGAGAGAGAACGACATCAACGTGAAATGTCGCGCGCGCAAACTGCGCTCGACTGGAAAGTTGCGATTTCCGGCAGAGTGGAGTTTACGTTTCACGTTTGTTTTTCTCTTTCCAATCGATGTGTGATTTCCGGGAGTTTGATTTGCCGATTTTATCCACGCGTGAGAGAAAAAATTTGTTTTCTCGTTCGTTACGTTTGTAATTATATACACGCTTATTGCTGACTCGGCGTTTATTTGACTTTGCGTATGTATCCTCTCGAGTTCGAAAAAGTACATTTATTCGGATATTTGTGCAACGTTTTATCAATATTTTCGCAAAAATAATGAAAAACAAAATTGTACTGTTTACATTGCAGAAAACTCAACAGAGCATTTATTAGATACGCTTATAAAAGTCCAGGGTATCAACGAATCCTATTGTGACATATTGGATCCAGTCATTTCGTAAGTAGTTACATAGTCACATTTTGTTTTATTATAATATTGAAATGTATAATCCCACGAAATTAAGCTCCCATTTGGAAATACGTGTCCTACTAAAAGTTGATGCAACCACACCTATGTTTCCATTAGTCCAAGTTCAGAGTGGCATTACATTCGCCAGCGGCACGTGGAACTAACTCAATTTCAGAAATGTTGGGGAGTTGCGGATTCCGAAATGTTTTGACATATTCATGAATATAGTTCACGTTTTTTAATTTCTATTCAACATTATAATGGATATTCTGATTTTGTATGTTACTCAAAACATATTTTATATTGATTTTGAATCCTTTCGTAAAATAACCATTAACTAATTAACAAACTCGTCGTTTTAATCGAAAAATAAGTATATTACTAAACTTAACACAACATTTCTAATCCAACCAACCAACATTTGCAATCGATAATTTCAGAAAAGTAATCAAACTGTCATCACCATCGCCGAAATCGAAGCTCAACGGCGTAGTCTACGTGCGTTACCTGCTAGTCTACCGGCTGTGGAAGCGTCTGCACATAAACCTCGCGGCGCGAAAGCACATCGTCGGTTCGGCCCTCGAGGTACTCAAGTCCGAGCCACCGGACGACTTGCCCATGGATGTCCTCGTTGAGCGTGGAGTTTTGCCGTCATCGCAGAATAGCCAATCCAACAAGTCACCGACGCAACACTATCTGTGCCAGTCGTACGACCTTCGTAAAGCCTGCGACCAATTTATCAAATACTCCAGGAGTCAAAGTGTCGACGAGACAACGACTTCCAACAACAGTAGCAGCAGCAGCAGTAGCAGCAGCAGCAGCGACTGCAGTGAGAGAGATCCGAGGGTATGTTTGATTTTCTCGTTCTATAAAATCAACGAGCGAGCCAGGATGTATCTCGAGAATGTGAGGTTTCGAAACGTTTGATGGCCACATTCAAACGGCGACGAGTATTGTTGGAGTCGTCGAGAGATACATTGCTCGATTTCCTACTTTTGCAAAAATCTTTTTTTTTTCGCCGTTTCATTGGCGAGTTTTACGAAATACATGATCTGATAAAGAAAGTCACTTGGGCATTATTGATTATTGACACGCGTGACACACTTTATCACATCAAATTTCTCTAATTACGTACGAATGATTGGCAATCCATCAAATTAACCCCATAATTTAATCAAAATTCCTCCCCAATCACGAACGAAATCATATTAAACTGTTATCCCTTCTCACGTAGCTGAAAAAACGTACGCTTACCTCCGCAAGCAACGATTCATCGTCGTCTTCGCGTTCTGTAAATACCGTATCATTATCGCAACCGTCTAACAATAATAATAATAATAATAGTAATAAAACCGCCGCGATCGCAGCTACATTAAAGTCAAATCCCGAGTTGAAGTCGGCGCGTACAGCAACAGTGAAGACCAAAAGTAAGCAATTGGACGACATAGTATTAATCGATTTGACGGACGAGGAGGTAACGAAGATCGTCAAGCGTAAGAAACGAACGAGAATTGGTTGGCTGGACGTGGCCAAACGCAACTTGCACACGAAGATCGCCAGCTTGAAGATCGACGACAGTGCGTCATCGTCCGGAAGATCAGTCGCATCATCACTCATCACTGAAGATAATAATGGTAAGCAAGTCGACGAATTGAAGCAGCTTGACAAAAAAGAGGAGAAGGAAAATAAATCGTCGTCGGAGAATACAAAAAATGCGTACGCCAGTGCCTTGTCGAACGGCTGCTCGGTAATCCGAGAGACCGGCAGGCCGGCGGCAGTTGTAACGCCAAAGACTGATATCGAAATACCGAAAGTACAAGAAGAAGTGCGACAGCAGCAGCAGGTCGACGTGACGCCGCCGACGGAAGCAGCAGCAACAGCCCCGTCAGAAGTAACACAAAGCAGCAGCAGCAGCAGCAGCTGTGGCAACTATTACGATGGTATCGATGGCTTGACTCTTCTGGCAAGTGTCTCGGCACAGCAGTTGCTGTCCACTACGTCGAAGAAGCCCGAACTCAAGGTTAAACCATACTCAAGCCTACAACAAACTACCGAGAGTATCGTCGAAGACACGATGGACAAAGTCGCGCTGCAAGTCGAAGTTTGTTCGTCCGAGACTATAGTAGCAACCAAGCAAGACAACGTCGTCAACTACTCGTACGTGCTGGAGGAGCATGCAAGTCTCGAGGCCAATGACAATGCCAATGTCATTCTCAACGGCGAGACGGTGATGCTCCTGCAAAAGTCACCCAACAGCAATCTCTACATCATTAACAAAGCCGCGGTGGACAGTAGCAAACTCAACTACAACAGCGACGACGAGATGATGGGTATGCCGGAGCTAGCCGAGGACATCAAGCCAACATTGAAGATGGAACCAGGCATCGAATATCCGGGAGTTTATCCCGCGCACTGCATGCATCAGTTGAGCGTCGATTGCGCTTGTGTCAGTTGCGCGTACTGCAGGCCATACTTCCTTCCACCCCCGCCACCACCACCAACGAGCACCGACAAGGAGAAGGCATTCGCTCGTTTCAAGGATGTCGACAGCAAGCTTCCTCTGAAGAAACGCATGAAAGCTCAGAGGATGATGGATTTCGCTCAGACGGAGAATCACGCACCGGCGCTCGAACTTGGAGCCGTTGTCGAGGTCACCACTGCTAACAAACCACGTGGTCGCGCGAGCAAGAAGGACAAGTCGATCAATCAGAACGTACCGAATTGCTTTCCGAGGAAACCAGGTCCCAAGAAGAAGCGACTCACGCCCGCCGACGACGAAGTCGAGAATAACGTGTTGGCGGTACCACCGGCCAAGAAAGCAAGGCGAAGCTCCAGGCGTGGTATGGCTGCTGTCAGTTATGCCGATCACGAACACGAGGCTGACTGCAATCCGTCCGGCAAACGCAAAAAGAAACGCAGTACACGATGAAACGAAGAAGCAGTTGTTTTTTTCTTTTCGAGAGATGATGACGATGATGGTGATGATGTACATAGAAGATTTTTGTAAATACGAAGATGGTGATGATGCAACACTGAAGAGTCCTATCCTATACCTTTTCTAGTAAAGTTCTTTTTATACTCGAGTACCTTGATTTTTTTTTATTTGACGCGCGACTGTTCTGCAGCTTTTTTTTAGAATGTTAATTAAGTTAGTTTGCGTTATTTTTAGTCCAAGCGGTTCGGTTTTTTTAATTATGTATATATGCTTATCGCGATATTTTTCGAGAGGCGACTACGATGGTCGACTTTGAAGGTTTTTTTGCAATTATGCAACTGTTATGAGGTGAGATCATGTGAATTTTATTATTTTACTGTGGATATATTATTATTTATGGATTTGATTGTGCATGCAAGTCTTGAATTTGTCTCGTTTGTCGATTTTTTTTTGTTGGGTGAATTTTTTTCAGGACGACACAAAAAATAATAGATAGATTTTAATTTGACGCTTACTAAGAACTTGAGGGTTTCGATTTGCTTTATAACCAGCAATGATTTCCAAAGACTTTTTAACACAACAATCTTGCAAAAACAAAAATAATATTTTTTTTTTCAAAATAAAATACATCTCCATTTTATGGCAACAGTCGTACTTAATTTATTTCAAGTTTCATTTCCACAAATAACTTGCTGTGTTTTGTAGTTTGATATTTCCATACATTAGCAAAATTAAAAAAAAACCAATTCAGACTTCGCAGTGCAACAAATTCTTAGCAAAAAAAAACATCATCGTTTGAATTGTCGATGCAGCATAACACGAAAATTGTTCTCTTTAAGCAGAAGTATCGAATTCACGTGTATTCGTTTTTCCAATTTCGCAGTTGCCGCGCCAACGCCAAATCAGACCCGGTTGAAAAAAAAGGATCTGCAGGTAAATGCACTTTTCCCCATACACTATTACGATAGTATTCAGCCTCCCCATCATAGCTGAAATTTATTCATGAAACTTATGTATGTACTTGGAGGTAAAATTGAAAACGAAGCTGAATACTTTTCCTCTCTCTCATTCTCTCTTGGAATTAAATTTCTTGGAGACTATCTCTAAAATAACGCTTTGTATTTTCCAGCAGGAAATAACTTGCAAATGAAATGGAGCAAAATGGCTTATTACGACCTACCAAGGAAATAAAGCCGTGAAAAAGAATTTCCTCGTTGTGCCGTGTACTCTCGAGAACGAAACAATTCGGCACTGCTGGAGAAACTTTTGACTACATCCTCGGCAGCAGGTCTGCGTTCCAGTGAGTATTCTTTTGTAGATTCTGCACTTTCGTCGTTGAATTGATTTCGAGGAACTCTCTTTCTCTCGCGACTTGACTTATAAAAGCTTTATTGTACCGTCGGAATGTCCTCCAAGTGCTCTTCACTCAATTTTATTCTCGTGCTTTTATGACATAGCTTTTGAAATTTTAGCCTACGAAGAATAATTGAAAAGTTTAATCGCTTTTTTCTCCGTATGATTTATAATTCGATTGAATTGAAATTCGACAGTCAGTAATGGAATTCTAATCTTTTTTTTGTTCTTGATTTGTTACAGAAACTTTTGTCTTCGATGTAAAGAAAATGCGTTATTACCTTCAGTCCCCCCATTTTTTGGTTGAACCACTATATCAATGCACCACGAAACACAGAAAACAGAGATGAATGAGTACACACCTGCCAGAATGAATAATAGCTGTAACCGGTTGCCAAATAGGAAAAAACAATAGAGGGAAGAGTCAGTCTACAAACCAGCTGAACAAAACTTGATAGTAATGCCCAGCCTATATTCCCGATTGATCGTTAGCTTGGCGTGGAATCAAAAAAAAAAAAAAAAAAAAATAACAAGAAGAGTAATAATAAAAATATTAATTATTAGCGATAAGCTAAATACAATGACAAAGTTTTAAGAGTAGAGAGCAAAACTAGTCAACGGCGAGAAATATGCAAAGCGCCGAGGCAGTCCAAGACGTGTTCAATTAGCGCTGTTGCGCAGATATTCAAACGTATGTAACGATAGGTTTATACGAGTTTGCGAGGAAGAGAGGCGTCTTTTTCAAAAAAATAAATAAGAAAAACAAAATGCAAAGTATGATAATACTCCGATCAAAAAAATAATTACATAGTAAAAGTATGCGCTAAGAAAAGTAAGTCAAATCGTTTATAGTCGCTAGGATGAAAATACGATACAGAATAATGTTCTTTTTATCTCCCCTACACACACAAAAACTCTCAATTCTTTTTACTCCGATAGAGTCACAATAATATGTTGGGCAATTATCGCGGAAGTAAATATATGCCTATATTTAAAAACCAACATTTTAAATCGTAAGAATTGAAAGTTCGTGAAAAAGACACGAAGTTCAGAGATTCCTCGAAGCCATTAATTAACGAACAAAAAAATACATTTATGTTACCAGACCGTAGAACTTATTGCATATGTGCCAACCAGACAAGCAGCAACTAGGCAGGATATCCAAGTATAACGAACGAAACCCCAATATACATAGTCGGTTAGTAAGGCAGTCAATGTGATATACCAGATTAAATGTTTTCTGTTTAAAAAGTTTTTTTTTTTTTAAATAACGACAAATGAAGTATACTTAGTTGTTAGAGAACGCAAAAGGCTGACAGGAATGAGAATTAATAGCATACGGGATATTCAATGTTTTAAACTTAGGCAGTAAGCCGTAAGAGTGAAAAAAGTATCATTATGGTAGTCGAAAATGCCACTAGAACGTCATTACCTCAGCTTACGATCCATTTTCACCGTTTACATCCACATCCCATCTCCCACACCCATGCATAATTATTCTGTGATTCATTGAATTCCATTATCCATTATTCCATTAATTTTGTAGAAGTGAGATTGATACCTCGTAGCGATACTGGTTTGCAGCTGTTCGATAGTTCGATCTGATAAAAAAAAAATGACAATGCCAAAATACGTAAGTCAGCATCAGGGACGCGCTAAGTGTTATAATTGCATGGAAGCAAATTTAGTACAGAGACTAAAGAAACACAACAAAATAATACATATGAAAATACGTAATAGAATAAATAATTGTATACTGCGGTTTTATTTGGCAAACAAAATAAAATAAATACGATAAAAGTAAAGCGTGAAAGCGATAACGTAATGGTTGTTCCTGCTCTTTCCGTCAAATGATAGATTTGATTTTTTTAGTTGTAACGTTAGTCATTTAATCATTCATGTGTATACGTAATTTTTTGTAGTTTTTTTTCGCGAGAAAGTCTGATGTTCGTTAAGTCATAATTTGCGAGTACATTAATTATAAGTTGTATGATTTTTTTTTCATTCGTCGAAAAATGCATTGTACCTTAATTTAATTTTTTTGTACCTTGTTTTAGTGTAATGTCGTGTGAATACTTGTATATTATTCCTTTTGATAGCTGTGTTGCGGAAGTCGGTAGGTTTTAAGTATTGTGAAATTATTATAAATTTATACACTTAAATGGAGTAAAGTAAAAAAAAACTGTTTGACTGTTGCTTGGTTTACGAAGAAAAAAAAGAGTCCCTTATTTGATGTTTCAACCAAATCTGTTATGTATATTTGAGCCGAGATGATCGTCGCAATCCTATAGAAAAAAAATGATGTTTTAAGCTCCGTAGACGTGGCGTTTTTCCTAATCGCAATGGACGTACAAAAATATAACGGTCTCGACATGAATTGATTGTTCATTGCATCGTCGTCACCGGGTTCATTAAAATTGTACAAAAAAAATGACAAGTGAAAGCGATACGTTTACGCTCGTAAAACTATAAGAGAAATAAATGAAATTACGATAAGGTAGAGTTTAAAAAAAACAAAAGACACATCGGATGCCTATGAAAGCCTTTTGTAATCGGAATGGCAATTTTGCGAAGTAAAAAAGGGCCTTCTCGAAGAAAAAAAAATCAATATATTAAAAGGCAATGAGTAATGGTATAATTCTAATGTACGTACATCGGTATTTGTCGAAAAAAAAAACTTTTCTATTGATTTCTTTTCTAATCGCTTCGCTTGCACTATTGTGGCCTTCCAAATTTGTTGAAAAATTTGACGCTTATTGAATAAAACGTTGCTCAATGAAATAGATAATTGGCATTATTAGTTGTCGTTTTTGGATTGACAGCAAAATCTGTTTATTCCGAGTATATTGTATCGCAAAGGTGTCCGATCACCCGAAACTTTTTCTCTTTAACTCTCCCTCTCTTTCCGAAGACGCTTAAACAAAATAAAAAGGCGAAAAAATGAGCGACCGCGCGAAATTAATTTTTTTTGCTAAATTATATTCTGCCGTTGATCATTTCCGTCAGCTTGTTTTCTTTGTCTTGTAAATAAAAAAAAAAGATACGAGAGCGAACAGAGAAAATTGTATTTCGCGCGAAGCACATTTGTTACTGTACAGTAACACCGCCGACGATCGTTATTTTTTTACGAAAACGAGTGAAAAAAGAAAATGCAAAAAAAAGATGAATAATAAAAGAGGAAAAAATGAAAAAAAAAACAGATGACAAATGGAAGAAGAAGAAAAAAGACTAGAAACGTATAAAAATATTTAATGAACATTATATAATTATGTACAATCTATTTATAGAGTGGTCAGTGAGTGACCACGCGAAATATACAATAAACTTCAAGCCTGTTCGAACAGATAAACATCGTTGCCTCTTTCATTTCACCTAAACACCCTCTATCAACCCCCAAAAAATAAATAAATAAATTGTCAAATCGAAACGTGAAAAATATTTCCTTTCTGCTCTTTTTTTGCAGCATCTCGCCGGGAGAAAGAGACGCTTTCGCGACGTAGTATTGATCGACCTGACGAACGAGCCGATAACAAGGGTCATCAGGCATAGAACGCGCCCTCGGATTGGATGGTTGGAAAACGTCAAGCGTAACTTGCGCAAGATCGATGTCGCGTCGAAATTCAAAGAAAAGCGCAGAGTCGCCACTGTTACAAACAGTCCCACCACCAAGAAATTGATCTCGTACGAGGAGTACAAGAAAAGAACGCGCGGTGGCGAGAAAAAAAACGAGCAGGTATCTTTGCAGGTGCAGATATCGGCGACTAAGCAAGATATTCCGACGAAGCAGGTAAATGGCAATTTGTTTACGAGCCAACAAGTTGAGCCGATTACTACTGTGCAAGCTGCAATTCAAGATTTGTCCAAACCCACTAAAGACGGCGATTTTTTGCAAATGCTGCAACTGATGCCAAGCTGAAAATGCCCTTTACAAAACTCGACTAAAGTTGTGCGCAAAGTTTTTTAAACTCATATTTACATAATAACTTTTAGCACTCGATTTATTAAGCTTTCGAAGTAACTTTTACCAAATTTGAACCGACAAAGATATTTTAATATATTTATTCGATAGATGTAGATTGCTTAGCTTACATATAGATGTAAATTTTGCAAAGTCAAGCCAGTTTATTTTCATACAAATTCAATGAAGATAGAAATGTACATATATTTAGTTTTTTATATGCAAAACAGACTCAAACTAGTCGTTTGATACGATTGAATCGCTACCTGTTTTAACAGATCTATAAGTTGTACAATTGTGAATATATTTTAATAAAAACCATCAAGAAAACAAGTACAATCATTGAATCAATAATCATCTGTGTGGTATGTATTGGGTTGTAATAACAGAAATACAAAGTCAGTCAAGATTTTTTGTTTGTTCACTTTTAATAAAATCATACTCGCTTTAATCAGCTCTAAGATAACATTACGGTGTCGAAAATATGATATAGTTACAATAATCAATAATAATAATAATAATAACAATACTTCGCGACTAAAATAATTAACAATGAAATCGCTTAGGTCTATTTTAGATCTCGGTAGAGCGCATGCAGACAAAAAAAAATACAGGCAACAGAGTACGACTAACAAGTAAGGAATACAATAGTAGTGGTGATAATAGTAAAAATAGTCATATCGCAGGAGCCAAACGATCTCTCTCATACACACACACACACACACACTCTCTCTCTCTCTCTCTCTCTCTCTCTCTCTCTCAAGGTACATTCAACATTTATTTTTATAATGGTCCGTAATCGCGACAAAACCTAAATATGTATATCTGGAAAATTCATCGAGAGGCATGTAATACTAAAAGTTAATAATACGACCGCCTATGCAAAGAAAAAAACAGAGAGGAGGAAGAAGAAACAAAACAAAAAAAAAGAAGAATTATGCATATAATGCAAGAGAATCCTATCTAAACTTCAAATAGTGAAGCGCACATATTACAGCCGCAATGATCGCGGCCTATTTATGTATATATATTTATATGATGTACTGTACAATGATGCGCGCGGTGACGAAAACAAAAATAAACGTGCAACAAAAAATAATTATTTATAGATGACAATATTCACTCGTAAAATTCAAAAATGTAATGTATACAAAAATTGATGAGATTGCTTATCGTGGACAAGGCTCACTCTTCCTCGTGAGATCACACTTGTGCTAGCTACTTTGTTTGTTGCTTTGTTGTTGTTTTTTTTGTTTTTAAGTAATATAATATGGTCTACTTATAAAACGTGCCGAGTATACAAAATCAAACTCGGATTCAATATTCTAAAATATATATATATATATTCATTTGTCTTCCTCGCGTGCTTGGAAAATATCTGCTCTCTGTCTCTTTCTCTATCTCTTTCTCTCTCGAGGTACAATTGCTATATTTATAAAATAAACTACAAATCGTCCAGCAGTTAAAAATCCGTACACAAGCACACACCGCTTTTTTTTTTGTTTTCTTTCTTTCGTCGCATCGTTCGCATCTCTCGCAATAAAAATTTACAAAGCTCTTTTCGGTATGTATAACTCTCACAGCCTTGGTGCAGGCTCAATCAATCGAAGACAAAAAGAAAAAAGTTAAAAAATGAAACTAATCGCAGGCAGGGCGATGGATTTATGTACAAGAAAGAGGAAAAATTCAAATAAAACAAACAAAAAAAGGAAGGAAGGGATAAGGAAAAAAAGAGCCACCTCCTCACAGGTGTGTTATAATAATGTCGTCGTCGATGTCATCCTTCTCGTCGTCCGTTTCTTCCGGTTGATTGGCTTCGGCTTGAGCTGCTTTTGGATCCTCGGCCAGCGCCTTGAGTCGCTTTTGCTTGCGCCTGTGCAACAATTCGACGACGATGTAACCGATCGTGCCGATTATCAAGACCACCAACATCACGTATAGCTTCATTCTGGCGCATAGGTGAGTACTGTACGCGTAGGCCACTACGAATCCTGCCGACTCCCATAGTCGGTAGTTGGAGAAGGCTGCTTCCTTGTTACGACGGAATAGCGTGCCGTATAGTCCTGAAAATAGATCAAATTAGTAATGTGGTTATTCATTGTTATTTTTTTAGTATTGATATTTAAGTTTGATGTTGGTATGGTAATATAACTATTTCAGAACGATTATAAGATTTTTTTAATCTGGGACTCGAAACTAATTAATTTCAGTTTTGTGAATCAATAAATAGATTAATATGTAAATGCAAGAGCAGTTGAAAGAATAACCATTTTTTTAACACGACAGCAGAAAAAAAAAGAAATGAATTTATCGTTACAAAATTGTCATCGACTTGTTTAAAAATAAAAATCGTCACTCGTACGTAGAAAAAAAATTCTGAGTCAATATTTCGCATTTGTACGTGCACAGAAAAACAAAAAGTCGTTCTACCCGATCATTAAAAGTCTATTAGTATTTCCATTATTGTTTTTTTGAAAAATATGTCGTTGTAGGTCAAACTCATTTTTACAATATCGTCGCGTCTGCGTTCGTGTCAATAAATAGCAAATATTGTCCCTCTCGCTTTTAAAGCATGTACATATGTAAACATCCGGAAGAAACATTCAATATTTGCCTAGAAATTTCACGTAAACACACACACACAGAAAATTAGCAACTTCACTTTTACTGTATAATTTATGCGCAAAGAACAAATCGTCAAAGAAAGTAAATCTCAAAAGAACTTTCTCGATGATTCCGCATAAAAATTGCAACAATTTCTCGAAAAATAACATTCCCACAATCAAATATCGTTTATACTCTCTCTCTCGTGTCGAAAGAGAAATATTCGAACAGCGCGGCGGGGGCGCACGTGCGAAACCGGCTAAGGCGTGCCAGTTATACAGTTACGTTTCTCGGAATGTCAGCGTGATATTGACTTTTTTTTAAAATTATTTTCCTCTCTCTCTCTCTCTGTGCTGCGAGAGTTGCTGGTACGGCTACAGGTGCAGTATGTTGGCTTCATTTTGCTACATGGGAAACTATTGTTATGTATATCTGACGGCAGGGTTTCATTCAATAGAATCGAACGTATTAATCATTTGTAATATAATATGCTTTCGAAATTATTGCTGACGACTTTTCACGCATTGTTGCGCATACGCAACGAGACTTTTCTCCTAATTAATTGTTCAGAGCGACGGAAAATTACGGAGTTGGAAAAATACGCAGCGCCGGAAATTAAAAACTTGCATCACAGGGGCTTTAAAAGTCGTTAATTAAAAATGTTAAAAAAGACAGAAAAGAGTTTGCTGTTTGGTACGTCGAAACGGATTTTTTTTAATTAAAAATCTTGCTTTGATTTTACAGATGTATTCTTTTTCTGCTCCCATTTTAAAATAAAATCTGAACTCTAGCGAGCGTCAAAGGTTTTAACTTTACTAAAGCGTCGTAAAAACACAAAAAAGAAACACGAAGCAGAAAGGGTATGAAACGCGTAACGGGTTTCTTTTCAAAAAGGCATCTCTTTTTCTCTCTCCTTCGCTCTCGCGACTCGTTATTGTAAACCAGAACTTTTATATAAAAAAATGACGACAGCTGTGTCGCGTTCAAACGACACCGCGTTTATCCACATCACGACCCGCTGAACTTTCTGCGCCGTAGAGAAAATAATTCTCTTTGACGAGAGATAGACGAATAAATATTCACAACTCTTAGGGGAATAGGATACGTTCTTGAGATTCACTGTAATTACTTTAGAATTTAAATCGACTAGCTTCTACGTTAAAATCAAAGCAAAAGAGCTTTCCTTTGTCTGTCGTTTTATAATCCGCTTGGGTGCAACTGTCAGCTGCACTTTTGCGAATTCCTTTGTCCGATAGAGTTTATAGCAGGGAAAGAGAGATTTCCTTTTTTTTAGATGAAGAGCTCTTTCATCCTAAGCTAATCAAGAAAGCGGGCTTCCGGGGCTAATGAAGAAGATGGGGAGCAGGTGAAAATTTAATCGACGTAGACAGATTGAAAGGCGAGTTTCTTTTCTACTTTGAACACTTAATTAATAAAGCTTTGTCGGGTTAATGAGGAGCTTCTTGTTTTTTTAGAGAGTGGTAAACACTGGGAGCAGGTTTGCGTTTGAATGTAAAGTGATGAAGTTTGAATAAGGCAATTTACGTTGAAAAAGGGTAATTTATTATTTTAATTTCAAGAAATTCTGTACATTTTTAGTCCTCGTTAGTCTCTCGCAATCAAGGCATTTCTAGTACGCTTTGTTGAAGATTAACATCAAGAAAAATAGTGAAGATAAGAAAATCCAACTTCTCCGAATCAATCATTCAAAAAAAAAATATTTTTACTTTGAAACTTTAAACATATCATCAGTCACAACTTCCAAAAAAAAAAAGGAAGAAAATATTCTCCACCTAACATCATTCTTTCTCGCGACTTCACTCGAAAATTCCTAAATGTCAGTCGCGGTGTGTAGCAGAGGCGCGCTGGTGCGTGTTGCAGACACAAAAAGAAATCCGGCTTGATAAACGGGTCTGCGGCGCCGCGCGAGCGTCGCGAAAAAATTAACGTGCGTAAACGCCGACCTCGATGCAAAGCGCGCACGTGAAAATCTTGTCGACGTCATCGGTATTATCGGGGTGTCTCTATCTTGTGCGTTTGCATTTTGCTTTCGCTCTTTTCCCCCGGAGCATACCGTTTTTTTTTACGTCGGTGGAAATTAATTAACGAAATTCAACTTCGTTGGGTAATATTTCATTCGAGGATTTGTGCGAAGTCCCTTTGATAGTGAAAATTGGATGTATCTTTGTGCATTGTATTTCAAAAAGAATTAATTAATTTGTTATATGAACACGCGATTTTCATTTTCTCTAATTGACAATTCTTTGGCCGACGCACGATTTCAAAGAGGTAAAATTCGCAAAGAGAAATTCATTTCACATTGTTAATTAGCGAAGCTCAAAGCTTTTTTCTATCCTCAAATAATTCAATTTCCACCGAACAATTCCATATCCAACAAAAAACAAAAACTCAAATGGTACAACAAAAAAATAACTCACCATTAACCTGAGTCTGCCAGACAGCATCTCCAACGCCCCAGAGTCCCGAGACAGTGTAGAACATGTAAGAGTTGTCGGGATGCGGATGCCACATCAATAGTACCCCAATGAGAGATACATGAACGACGGTGCCAAGTGCCATGAGCGGTTGCCTGCCGACGTACTTCATCACCGAGCCAAACAGTAGCGAGCAGCCGGCGTTTACAACGCCGAAGCAGATCATCACGTAGCCGACTCTGTGCACCCCCAAGGCACACGAGATGTACGCCTGCAAAAGGAAACCGAGCGGATATTCGTTAGGGTGCATTTTCGATTAAGCAAACGTGCCGCAGGACATCGGGGTCCGATGAGAATCTCAATAGAGACTGCATTGTACGATAGGGTTTGCTGTGCGGTCAGTGATGCTTGAGAGACGTGCGCTCTCTTGAGGAAATACGAGCAATTTATATGCATGTCCATCAGTATTCGCTTTCATACTGCTATTTCACTTTCAACGTATTAACTATTCGGAATTTTTTTTTTCATTTTTCGCCAGATTATTTCGATAATATTTTTCTTTTTCAGAGCTTTCGTCGTGCATCGATGCACCGTCTGATTAATGCCACGCGAACAGCGCGTGTAGTCTGTGTATACGTAGAAGGATAGTAGATATACAAAGATCAAAGTTCGCGTATGTAGAAAGCAAACACAACGAGCACTACACTCTAATTGGACGCTATACGGTCTGTGGTTTTTGGTATATCCGATCCCGCCCAAACGATACGATCTAATTAAAAGGCCGAAATGGAAAAATATTATTTTCGTTCGTTATAGTTTCGTTATGTATTTTGCACGTGCATGGGGGTGAGAGTTTTGATACATCGGATAGGAAAGTTTGTTACTGTACGCACGCAGATTGGAAGATTGATGAGAAAATAGGATTTTTCTTTTGGGAGGAAAAAAGAATATCAGATTTTCGGCTAACGAACGTCGAATCCAATTACTATCATTTTTTTTATTGCGCTTTGGCATAAAAGCATATTTTTTTTTAGTTAGATCGTAGAATATAAAGTTTCGTACACTTGGCACGGATGATTCATATCATACTGCTTGCTGTTTTCAGAGAAACCTTGTAACGAAATTAGTTGGCCAGTTCGAGAGGCAATTCGAGGTGCAATGTTTGCGGTTTTCGAGAGAGAATACTTGATGGTTTCTGCAAATTTGATAACTACACGCGCTTGTGTTTGTGGGTTACGGAGAAACTCCATCAGCATTATTAGAGCAACTGTTGTGTGTGTATGCATAAACAACGATACCTTGCTAATCACGCGACTGATGAGTTGTCGTCAATTTTGCATGTCGGTCGAGTTGAACAAAGCTCAATATTTTGAAATATGCAGTTTAATCAAAGAAAAAAAATTTTACAGCAAAAAAGAAAAGATTCGATCTGCGCTCTCCACATCAAACAGCTCGTGAGTGATTGAGGTAGATGCGGGAGTATAAGCGAAGCCCAAATCCATTTCGGCTTTTCACGAAAACCAATCACTTACACGCGGAAAATAACGCGGAAAAAACACACTCAATGATGTGTTCCTATCTCTCTCTCTCTCTCTCTCTCTCTCTCTCTCTCTCTCTCTCTCTCTCTCTCTCTCTCTTTCTCTCTGTGCGTGTAGCACGCCATTGAATTGCACTCTACTCTACTACATATATTTACTCGAGTCTCGAACGCGAGTAAATATACACCAAAAAAGCTTCGCCTGCGCTATTATCGAATTTTCAAAAGAGACGGTCATTCCGTTTGATTGAAAAGTTCGTCGCGAGTGAGCGAGGTGTTTCACTAATGAGTTTTCTGCGCGCTATAGCTTGTGTCCAAAACGAAATCCGCGCCGTTGATTAGAAAGCGACGAGTTTTTCGCTGCGATGAATAATTAAAATCGTAGTAACTCCTGTATTATTCTCTAGTAACAAACTTGTATGTTTTTACAAAGTTAAATTGCACACTGTGTATTTAGAGAAAAAAAAACAGCAGCAGCACCGATCGAGGAAGTTATAAACGTATGCGTCAAAGTAGAAAGTTTTGGTATTTGCATAAAGAAGACTCTTTGATAATAAAAAAAAAAGCGATTGAATAACAAAAAAAAAGAAGAAGCAGAAAAAAAAAATGTTGGCAAACCTTTGTAGGTTAATAACACACGCTCGCGCGCGCGCGTGCAACGAGATCAATGTCGCAAAACTCATCAATTTTTTTTTTCTTCTTCTCTTTACATAACGCGCAACAACGCCGTATAGCAACATACAAAACTCACTGGCGCGAACGTTGGAGGGGGAAAAGCCGTGAATGCACGATGAACAAGCGATATTCTTCTAATTTTCGACATTTAATTATCATCGGGACCCACGCGACCTTCGCCCGTAATACCAACGCGCGCGGCCAACGCGAACCATTCAATTATCTCGACGCACATCCTGTGACGTTTCGTGGACGTACTAACGACACTCGAAAAATGAAAAAAAAAATACACGCGTGCGTTATACTCTTCAACTTTCTAAAGCTCGCGAATTGAAAAAAAAATTGAATTACGTAAGCACTGCAATTACGGAGTTTTTTCTCTCGAGAGCTTGGTTAAAGAACGATTTTTTTTCAGCACTCGAGTACCGTTTTTTTTTTTAATTCTGCTTCTTGATGAAGAGTACTGCGGGTCGGAGATTTTTCGCAGTGAATAAATAGCATCCACTCACGTGTTTTCTTTTTGCATGAATCAAATGAAAAGGTCAGTGCACTGAATGAATAAACCTACCCCCGACGCACGAGTGCCCCAAGTGTGTTTTGTACGGATTTTGCTTCGTACGAACGCACGTGGGGTTTGCTTTTCAATATTGAACGAGTTAATTAGCCATTCATTGAACAACCCTCTTGTTTATATAGTAGGCATAATGATGAACGTTTTAATCCTATTAGTCGTAATTAAAGGTAATTTTGAAGTTTACGACGCAGTAAGAAAAAAAAACATTCGTGTCATCGACGAACAATCAAACAACGATCTAAGGAACGTGCAACACATACCTTGTGTGACGAACTTAGAATAACCTGCGAATTGTACGAAAATTGCATGTTACACTGCGGACAAACAATGCGAGAGAGCGAGCAGCGTAATTGTTCGTGAAAAAAAAAAATAAAAACGAAAAATTCGTTCATACGCTCGAGAGAAGAGGAAAAAATTGCGCATCTCACCCGAAGTTTCACGTACACGTGAAAAAAAAATAAAAATTCTTGCGCAGGCCAATTATCCTGGCGTGCGAGCCCTTTTTGTTTCGCTTGTGCTCCGTTAGTTTTTATTATTTTCGTCCCTCGAGGTACATTTGGTTTGCCAAGGATGACCTTATTTTTTGGAGGGGAGGGAGAGGATGTAATTTATAGTTAAAAATTGTGATTGTGGACAAGTTTGGTTTTTATTTTACGATAGAAAAAAAGGATTCGTTTTTCGTTGGTAAAAAAAATTTCATTTCAATAGAAAAATTCTCTTCCATCCAATTCCATATAAAAATACAAGCCGGAATGAAATAAAAAAAAATAGGGCGAAAAGGAGCAATATTCGATACATTCAATCGGTTCCAGTAACGCTACTATACGGATTCCGGTATATTCCAAGTTTATTACTATGTGAGCACGCGTGCGTGCGCGAGCATGTGTGTATCACCAACTAAAAAAGCTAAAATTCATATCGGTTCCGCTTGCCGTTAAATTTGTTTAAAAGAAAAATTCGTATTGCGTAAAACTCGATTTTTCCTCCTCTCTACTTTTTTTTTTGCGCGTGTGCGAAGCCAGTGAACTCTCGACCACTTTTTTACCCGCGCGCGACTGCGATCATCAATCTGCCGACGCTGTTATTTTTATTTTTTTTTCTCTCTCTCTCGCAGTGTTATATAGAACCGGTCGCGCGGAGAGCGAGAAAAAGAGACACATACACCGAAAAAAAAAGAACGCGTGCAGGTCGTTCCTTGACTCGGTGTCTGATATTTATGCTAATCTGCGCACAGACTATTATGTCGCTTTCGAAAATTCCACTTCAAGAATTTTTTTAAAATGTTTCTCCGAATTTGGTTTTTACGTTGTCAAAAAAAAAAAAAAAAAAAATTTGCCTTTTGACGAATGATCTACGAGAAACTATAAATTTACGAGAAAAAAAAACGGTTGCACGGAGAAATTCCAATCCATTCATCAGCAAAAAAAAGCCATTGTTGAATCCTGTAGCTTTGAAAACGAGCGCGCAGTCTAAAAATAGCATCTACCCCCATCACTTTGAGCGCCGTAAAAGTAATTTTTAAGTAGTTCAGGTGCTGGAGAATAGCGCAAAGGAGGATGCTCGCGCGTTCCGTGAAAACCAGCTTTCTTAAAATAACAGTTATCCTTCTCGCGCGACGGAAAAAAAACAAGATCTTGCGAATCTATAAATAGAAATAATTAGCCCTGAAAAACCGATCTATATAATTATATCTCTACCTGGGGAAACTCTCTCTCTCTCTCTCTTTCTCTCGCGCTCCGTGTGTTATAATTACACGAAGAAGAGAAAAATTCACTGGCGCCTGCGAATCCATCTATTTCCGTACCTTACAATTAACGATCGTCGTCGACGTCGCCGTCCGATGCTCTGCCCCACATTGACGCCCATTTGCACTTTCTAAAAATTACGGCACATTCCGATGTTCTCTTTTCTTTTCTCAATTATCGTTTGATTTTATTAGTTTTAGCCGCTGAGAAATCCGTTTCTCGAGATAGCTGACATTAAAGCTTTTTTTTTCTACCTGGCATTCGAGTTTCTGTTTCAAAGACGTCGTCTCTTCTTTCCCGAGCGTTTTTACTTAGGTCGGAACAAATCCGTATTCAGTTGAGCGCACCTTGCGAAAAAAAAAATAACACAACAGCAGATGGGCATCGAGAATAGACAAGGTATATCGACGCAAGACTGCTAATTAAATCAAACGCGCGAGCATCCAACCCAGCTATTTATAAACTCGTTTAAAAGTCGATCGAACCCCTGCACTTCTTTTTTTTTTGCCATTCGAGTTCATCACTCGCATTTTCCCATATGCTCTTTCCTTTCCAATACGCGATTGGAATTTCATCTTCCCGTAATCCCGACTCGGCTGCTTTCAACGAAATTTCATCGCTCTTATCAGCCGGAAAATCCTTTGAGGCACCAAAGGAAGCGAAGAAAAAAATTCAATCGAGCGTAAGTATCCGGAATTTCATATATAACTTAGAAAATCCATTTGTCACACGTGCCAGAGAGAGAGATTCGCTTTGACACGATGACGAGTCACTTGCAGAAAAGTTATACGATCGATATGTATACCTGTATTCGCGATGGGAGTTTCCGCGAACTCTAGGAAATGGTCTTTCTCTCTCTCTATCTCTCTTTCGTCCCCAGAGTGTATATCCGCTGTTTTTCCGCCGACGCGCTGAATTTTCAGGAGCGAAGTATCTTTGCGAAGGAGCGAGCGAACTGGATTAATCAAAAGGATCGACTTTCAGAGCTTTTACGTTTTAAAATATTGATTCGACTTGTCGTTTTTACGACTGTACGGCTGTACTGTAGTTTTTGAAATAAAAGCATATTGTTGCACTGAAAAAAAAAATCTTGTGATGAATTTTTTTTTGTAAATAAATAAGATATCTGCTTGCTACATGAGGATTTCTTTTTTATTAAGAGAATTTTTTCAATATTACTGTCTTCTTCTTATAAGAGGATCTTTCTTTTCAGTGTATTATTTTGAAAGCGGTTTCATCATATTTTATATTATATTTCGAACAATTCGAATAAATTAAAAAAATAAAAACACTAATTACAATTTTTTTTCATCGTCTTCAAACTAACATTCCAAGCACGATGAGAGAAGCCACAAAGTTATACCCCCCAGTACATATAAGAAAGATCAATAAATCGCGTGTCGAGGTGCGCCGCGCTGTATATCGCGAAAGCCCGCCACCGAAAAAAAAAAATAAATAAAGAAGAAGAAGGAGAAGAAGAAGAAGGAAGAGAAGCAAGAATTGGTTTGGAAGCAAAGAGCGATGACGGGCGCTCCCGCAAGCGATGACTCGCTAGGATAGTTTCGGCTCGCGTAAATGGCAGCACTTTTTCAAATGAGACTGAGGCCCGACGCGATTGATGGAGGCGTTCGCGTGATATCGACATAGGATGTTGCTTCTTTTTTTTTACGTTGAAATGTTGCGAGGAATACGTTTAGGTTTACGTTTGGGAAATTGCTGATTGGCTGGATAAGTTTTTGAATGGATGAAGTTTGAGTTTGAAATAGTTGTAATACAGTCGTCTGATTTTTAACTTTTTATTAAAATCGATTGCGCAACTTTAGTGTTCAGTAAAATCAAGAATGTATCCGTAATAACTATATGAAATCATTAACATTCGAAGACAAAACAAGAAAATTTTTGTAAAAATAAAAAGAAATTGTATAAAAAAAGTTTTCCAAAGAATATTAGGAGTAAACAATGTCAAGAAATTTCAATCTATCAAAGTTTTTTTAGATCACGTTCGAATAATAATATTTCGCTGGCGCACGTGCAAGGTTCTCTCCTCATCATTTCTCGAGGGGGAAAAAACACCACGTTTCTCGGAAGTTTTCATCAAAGATTGCTATGATTACCAACTGTCATGGATGCTTGTTAGAAAAGTATTATTATTTCAAATTTTTCCGATACTTTGAATACGTTTATATTATCTCACGGACGACAACAACTTACTTTTTCCTTGTGTATACCGTTGAAATGAGTTTTTCCGCGAAACTTTGACTTCAATGAACTTTTGCGAAACGTGACTGCCAACGAAAGTAATTATACGAGAAGGATCTTTTATTTTTTTCGTACCAACTCGCAACGAATAATAATAAATACTCGTCATCGTTCGCAATCGTCAAGATTAATAATTCGTCGCGTAATTATCTTCAGAGTAACAATGAAGCTTCAATTCAATGTAACTCGAGAGCTATTACAATACTTTTTTCACGAAAAAACAAAAGAATAGCTCCACCTGCAAACTTCGTTATTCCGATATGCATCGATAACTTTAGATCGCATATCCACATTCCCGAAAAAAGTCCAATTTTAACAACGAGTTTAAAAATTTACTTCGCTCGAGTTCAAATTTTGTTTTATTATTTCTCGAAAAATCGTTTTCGAAAGGTCACGTAAGCGTAAATTTTTAATAAAGATAGAAGAAGCGTAAAAAAAGCTCTTTGAAAAACTCCTCCGTGTATAAGGGGGGGCAAAGCGCGTGACGATGCCCCGAAATTCCTCAGACTCGAGACTGTACGTGCGATCCGTTCAAACAACCTTATCCATCCAAGCGGATGCTCTCATTCTCTCTCGAGATATATATATATC
>JAWWMK010008691.1:0-25000 GCA_035047105.1 Galeopsomyia nigrocyanea
ATATATATACATAGAGGAAGTAATATACAGTAGCTGATGCACCGTTAATTCATGCCACTCACACGCGATATATCGTATATGCAGCGGTGATTTTAACGCGTCGCTCTAATGATCGGTTGACGCGCTCGTCGCTTTAATTGGCTTATATACGCAAGCCTAGACGTCGCGCTATAATGTTATATGGTTAAATATACGAACATGCGGAACATTCCGAAATCAATTACGGGAAAATAAACGACGAAAAGCGTTTCTTTATATTCCGTAATCAAGAGCGTAATAAACCCTCGCTACGGAGGTAATCAAATTCACTTTGAGAGATTTTTTTTTCACGCGGTGCTGTATTATAACGACCGGACGCGAAATTGTATTTTTGTCATTATCCATTTTGCAGGAAAAAAGAAGACGAAGAGAAGTTAAAATTGGGTTAAGCTCCGAATAACCATCCTACTCTAATTGCGTATCGTTTGCGCGTTCGGTATAATTTTGCAAGCGTGTGCGTCTTAGTATTACCCGCTCGGGGTAATTAACGAGACGAGGTGGAGGTTGGAAACAGGAGGGGAATTCTCTCCTCGACGAAAGTATAGGGTAAGAAACATCACGGGGATAATTTGCGGGCGAAAGACAATTGGGACGTACACGTTGTGTGATTGTTGTGGATTACTTCTACTCTCACGTGGATGTATGGATGTGTGTGTGTGTGCATGTGTGCGTGTGTGTATGGTATTGTTTCGGAGAATACTTTTTATTATTTTTGAAGTTTACAATTTAATTACACTGCTTACTTTTTTTTATGGATAAGAATTACACACTGTGCGGTTTCTTTTTTCGAAAAGGTTTTAATATTTCGTGATTTATTTGCGCGTTTTTTTTTATCGAGGAATGTAAGGTAGTAATTTTTCTTCGTTATTGTTGTCTTGTAAATTTTACTTTTGAGTGCGAGTAAAAATTGTGGAATAACGGTGCATCGAATTAAATACATTACAAATTTAATATTCAAACGTTAAACGACAATTTCGAAATGGCATTTTAATTCAGTTACTATTTAGTCGTAAAAAAAGTGTAAGAATCTCATGCCAAGCAAAAAAATCACCGAATGATTGATTAAACACTTAATTAAAGCGACACTCGCGAAACGAGCATGGGAATGCCAAGAGAGAGAACAATCCACGGATCGCAAGCTATTTCGTTTGCGACTCTCTCGCGTAATTTGCTCTCGTTAGGTGTGTGTGCAGTGCACACACACACACACACACACACACACACACACACACACAAGTCGTTTGGTATAGCGGAAGTTCGTTCTTCACACGCGCGTAAAGTGTGTTTTAATTTTTTTAAATAAAAAAAAAGAAGAAGAAAATTACCGTCCGATCTTGCGCAGATAGTTTCAGATGGCACCTACTTTACCCACTTAATTAAGGAAGTTTTCGCGCGTTGACGGTTTTATAGCGTGTGATAAAATATACCTGGAAATTTGAAAGTTTAATCTTTCGATAATGCGACGTAAGTGCATTGTAAAATTAAAAATACAACGACAAAAAAAAGAAGAAGAGAGAGTGAGTGGGATTATCAGTCGCTGCTCCGGTTTACACACGAGTAACTGTTTATCGACGTGTGTACGACACTTTCGAGCGTCGACGATTCACTGAAGATGTCTCCACTGAATTTTTTTTCCCACAACTTAAACTTTCTTTTTTTTTCATTTATCGCTCCGATAAACGCACTTGGCAATGATCTAATAAGTCATAAACTTAAAGTCCCGACGACGTAAACGTAAAGCTATAAATCGTGTGCGTGGGATATATAGGGAAGAAAAAAAAAAGATGAGAGCCGCGAGAAGAAAATGAAAATTACGCCTCGCTGCCCCATTGTATTATAATGGAGCGAAAAAAATCGAAAATAGCTTCGGGGGATGCACAAGGCCAATCGACCTCCTTTCCAAACGAAAGAAAGTAAAAGGCGCGACATTAAATGTATCGACGTCTTCATATATACTTACCGTTAGAAAATTGTCGTCAAATTGCCTTCGTGTATATGTACACACACTGTCGTCGTCATTGTCCCGTAATGAAGTTTATATAGATAAAATAGATCGAATTTACTGATATGGAGGATGCTGGAAATTGCTTTTATAGAGCGGCGAGTGTGCGTTGGTTCTTTTTTTTTACGATGCTTGCGCTTGATCACTGTTTACTGTGCAGGATGAAAGCTCAGAATTATAGTGCGCTACGGTGGATTAACGAAATGATCTTTTGATTTGGTAATTAGATGTGATTAGGAAATACTTTATACTGAAGAAACTCGCTGTAGATAATGTTGTTTTTTCCCAGTATCCTTTAATCAATATAATGCGAAATGGTTTATGCTGAAAGATATCACTTTACGAAAATTTAAATAATCAATGAATCAATGTTTATAATAATCTTCTATCCTGCAATTTTTATTCATTACAATACATTTACAGGACGTAAATAATAAAAATATTGCTATAAAAATTCAGTTACCATCACCCAAAACAAAAGTTCATGAAATAAGTAGTAAAAGCCAGATTAGGTCAGACAACAAACGGCGCGAATTTTTCCTATTGCAACCCAATCGCCGTAAAAATCAAACAAGAAAGTTCAAACGGTAACAGGTCAGAGCGATAAATCAAAGACTCCCCCCTGTGTGCGCGCTTTCCCGTGGAGTCCAAAACGATAAAAAAAAATCGCACTCGACAATGCAACAACAGCAGCGGCATTGTATCGCTGCATAGTACACAATGCCGCGCGCGTATGCTCTCTTTCGCATTATACTATGTTTTTTTTTCGTTTTTCGTCCGACGTTATAATTTGCGAGCACGTGCGCGTGAAAATTAGATGCACGAGAAGATGGCTTCTTTTGATATACATACTAATGTTTTTTTTTTCGTTTGATTCTAAATTCGACTTGTTTGATTGGCTTTCGAGTCTGTAATGTTCCGGTTTGAGGAATACAACGAAAAAACGAACAACACGCGTCATGTGGGTTTGTAGAGCAGCGAACGTGTCGTGTGGACGTGGAGTTTTTTTTTTTTGGAGTGATTAGATGTGAGAACGTCGTATATCGTCGGCGTGTTTATATATGTATTGATTTTTATACTTTGATGGTGATGGGTGATTTTTAAGATCTACTTCGAGTTATCACTTTTCTGCTTTCGATTTATTTTTTGTACGAGTGAAAGCTTGATTAGAAATTATATTAGTAGTGTGAAATCTTATAACTCTTACAGTTCGTTTTTTTTTTCTGGAGACATTGTTAAGGAGGCGTCAATAATCGATTCACTGTAGAGGCAACGCGTATATGCCAATCTTTTTTGCACGAATAACGGTTCGACGATTACATTTCATGCTTTACATTCAGGTTTCACCCAACTCACTAATGTATACATCCATAAATGTTTTGTGTATTTGTACAATGTAATTTACGTTGTTAATTACTTTTTCATCATCATCGCAAATACTACAAAAAAAAAGTTCTTTCTTGCGCCAATCAACCAAGTGTATTATCCTAAAACTTCAATTTTTTTCCTCGACGTTAGTCTACTTTAAGGAGGAATCATAAACCGATTGACAGAGCAACGCGTGCGTGCGCAATTAACGAGCGGCGAGTTTTAAATGGCGAAAACCAGACTGCAGCGCGCGCGCGACTTCCGTAAACTGCGAAGCATCGTCGGGAAACTAGTCTGACTAACAAAAAAAAAAGTAAAGGAAGACGTCTAGGCGCTCCGCGATCCCGGATAAACAATCCGCACGCGCATCTTATATTGACGCCAAAAAATGACGAGAAATTTTTTTGTATGAAGAGTTGGGAATTTTTATTTATTTTTTTGGGGAAAGAACGTCGTCGTGATACTTAAATCACAGTAATGTGTAGTTATAACGGTATTTGCGTCTTAAATGATTTTAAACTTATATGTATTTCTTCTTGTTTACTTCATTTTTTGATGCTGAACGATATCTTGGATGATGCATCTGCGATAATTTTGCGGTAATTGGACTACTGATATTCCGCTAAATTTTTTATTTATTTTATTGAAAATAATAAATTGCAAGTTTCTAAATATATAAAGTAACCAAAGTGATAAATATTCATTTTTATGCAAAGAAAAAAAATTAACATTTTTTATCAATCTAAGTCACAGAAAATTTCCTATTCAAGAAAAACGAGTAACAGCGATTAATCAGCTCTTTCAAAGTTCCTCAAAAAAACACCGTGCGATTCAACACACGTCCGCAACAATCCAACACTTTAGCTCTCGACAGGCACCTATTTTCCATACGAAAAAGAAGAAGGAAGAAGAGATTCTCACCTTCGGTACATTTCTCAACCGCGAACATCAGTTAACGAAGATATCTATTACCTCGGGCAGTCAATAATTCATAGCCTCCCTCATTGTTTTCTGCGTACGTATGCAAAAAAGGAAACCAAATCTACTCGCGGTAATTAAGATTGTTTGGCGGATGCGCCTACTTACTTTGCATATACATTCGGATATATAAGAGAGCGAAGTGGCGCGTGCGAGATATACGCAAATTGAGATTAACATCTCTTTTATTCAAGCTGAACGCTTATATATATCGACCGAACAAGCGTAATTGAATCGTGTGTAGGCGTGATTTGAGTTTTTTTTATGGTTCTTCCTTTTATTCTTCGATGATTGTAGGTCGGTTGTAGGAACTGTAGTATGTACGTGTGAGTCGGCAAGTTTTGCAGGTTTTTTTTTCGTAAGAGAGAAAACGAAAGTTATTACCTGTGGAATTTTCAAGTTAATTATGGGGTTTCTATGTCGTAGTGTTTATTGCTTTTCGCTTTTGAGGAAGATCTATCGTTTGGCTGATCTTATGCACGATGGATTGGTTGTGATATCGTCGGATAGATTGTAAAGAATGTATGTGATTAGGATAGATTGAATCTGCTGCATGATGCAATAATTTGAGTGTTAATAAATTGGAAGGAAATACATCTATCAGAAAGAATTGTTCCTGTTCGAAATGATCACGAATAATTAGCGAATTTTTCGTGAATTTGATGGGTTAAAAGCGTCACGTTTTAAATGCAACAATAAAGTGTACTCAATATATAAACGACTTGTCGGGCTTTGTCTCAGACGTATCTAGTGATGGTTATGTTCCATTTGATATGATTACAATAATCATTGAACTATAATTTCAAAAAATATAGATGGTTTTACTTGAGCGCCAAATCCTATAGGTTATATGGTTCACGAATTTATTTCTTGAACTTTTTATTGAAAATTACATTACAATGTTTTCATTTATATTCACATAGGTACACAAATTGCACTACAATGATATAAGAAAAAGCTAAATATCTCTCTTAAGATATATAAGCTCTCTCTCTCACTCTAGGTTAGTAATATACGATTTCGTCAAAGCAACGTCTTTACCATAATTCCCGTTACCCTCCCAGATGAAAAACAACTCTCGGCATCTCGCTCAAACACGACAAACATAAAGTTAAAGCTCGCGTTCTCAAATCCTCACACAGATTTACGCATCCACCTTACCACGCGGCCAATGGTACTTCATCACTGTCGAAACGCGGCGAAAGAGAAAAGAGACACTTTCGTCGTTGCCAAATAAACAACAACAACAACAAAAAAGCAGAAAACCAGAATATATGCATAAAGCGGTTCGTTGCGGAAAATAAAAGTATATAATACGCTCATCTTTCTCTCGCGCGCACCGCAGTACACAAAACGGATTCCCGCTACATCGTCCCACATTATAACACACACACACACACACACACACACACAAAAGCCACAAGCGAGCGACGCATGCATGCACGCACGCGCGCGTTGGTTCCGTTTTTCCTTTGACGCGCGAGCTTCCAGGGAAAAACCACCTCTTTTTTTTACGGGGAGATAATATTGCAGATAGGATGTTAAGTGGGTTGATTACGCTCTTGGTTGGGGAAGACTTTTTTTTAGGTGGGTTTTTGATTATATTTTTTCGGGGAAAAAGGTTTATTTAAGTAATTAGTTTGGCTGATTTTATCTTGTAGTTTCGAGTGACCTTTTGGAGTTCAACAGTTTTTTTGCATTGTTTGAAGAAACAGACTTTCGAAGCTTTAACAGTAAATTCGTTTACAATTTGATAGAACGATTCTACAAAAAAAAATCCTGCACGCAAAGGGTTTTAACGTACATACCGGATAAACACACTTTCACGATGGCACTGATAAATTACAAACAGTAGTTGAAATTTCTCACTATCACCCACTGATAAATTCCCACAACTAACGACCGTGACTGCGAAAATAGTGTCACTTTCTCAACGATATAAGAAAAAAAAATTTATCATTTTCTCAATCCAAAACGAGAAACAGATAAACACGCAAGTAACACAGACATATATAATAGTGATACCGAGTCGAGAGTATCCATCACGCAAGACAGATAACATCTAAGGCTCTTTAATAATTTATCGCGCCTCGTTGGTATTATACTCATACTATATATATACGGGCGTTAGATCAAACTGCAGCGATCTATACAAGTATATATACACGGCCGAATATAATCCTCGCCGACGTTCAATTACGACTCAACACGCTTTAACGAAATGTTGTTTTCGTCGGAACGATTTGCTTCGGAGTTCTCTTATCTCGTTCAATTACGCGCGTGTTCTCGATATCTTAATTAGTTTCTGTAATACGCGAAAAAAAAAATTTTTTTTTTCGCGTGAAGGTAACAGCGAAGCGTGTTGGTAATTTAATAACTCGTGGATTTTTGTGGATCGATTCACGGGGCAGAATTATTAATCACGTGCCGCGTTTTTACACGGGGGAATATAATTTGTCTCTGTACACTGCGTGTGCGAATCGTCTGTCTCATTATCAAACGGTTGTACGCGCGGAGGGACGATCAATTATCGTAGCACTGAAAGTGTAATTGCCACCTGCAGGCGACTTGTAATTCTATCGGGAATTTTAATTCGTGCGCGATGCGAGGATCTGGGTCGTGATGATTCTTTTTTTTTTTTCGTCGTTGGATGTTAGTGATTAGGGTTGTGAGGCTTTGTATGTGGTATGTGAGAGTGAAATGATCGCCAGATGGTATATAGTTTCATGGAAATTAGACATGCTTGGTACATAATGTTTTCAAAATTTGTGTTGTTTTATAGTTTTTTTTAAAGGTCAAGAAAAATTCTTGTCAATATGAACTGATAACTTATTAGTGCGATTCTAGTTACTAGATGGCACTTTATTTTACTTATATCGTTAACAATTTTATTTCGGCAATATTTAAATTGATTAGAAATTTTCAGAATTCTTAAGAATTTATTCTATGCAGAAAACTTCAATACAAAGTCTGTCAGATTCGTCATTGCCAAAAAGAAACACAACCTCTTTACTTAAATCATAAAAAAAATTTTTTTTCGAAACACCAGAATTGCAAGTCAGATTCAAGATACCAACAAATTACCTCTCGACACATACACACGCGCAAACAAACACACCCACGCCCCGCACAATCTTCCGTAAATTCTTCGTGTCTCGGACACGCGTATAAACGGCGTGAACTATTTTCCTCGCGAGAAGATATACGAGCGGTCCTCGGCGAAAAAGATCGCACGAGGGACTGTTAAATCGGGGAGACCCGCAAAACAGTTAGCTTTTACTGCCGCAACAGCAGCAGCAGCAGCAATGTATCGCGCAAAAATGCGAGAAAAGCCGATTTACGCCGCTCCTCGTTTCTTTTCTTAGTTTTTTTTTTTTCAAATCTCTTTGTCTAGGAATGATAATTAACGGATAATTTATGTAGGCGCGGTGTTTTGGAGATGAAAGTATAACGTCTTATTTTTGGTGATGTAATGAGTCATGATTGGATTGTGGATATAACGGTGAATGACTTTTTCGACGCGGTCAAGGTCTGTGTCACGATCGAGTTTTATGAGTTTTAAACGGCTGCTGAGAAATGTAAGATACAGGTTTATGTACATTGGAATTTTATTGTTAGATTAGTGTAATACATTATCAATTTTACGTAATCACGTATAAATCTGTTTCTATGATAATAAAAACCAGTGAAAGTATAACAAAACTTTTGTTTTCTACCATTACATCACGAATAATTTCACTAACTGGACCTTTGCCAAAAAAAAAACCATATAAAAAATCTCAGCGCGTACAAAAATTATCGTACTCGAGTATTTGCATAGAAGAAAAATTAAGAGTCATACAAATATAAAAATCTGTGTCAAGGAGTGTAGAGTCCAAAAAAAAAAAGAACCCTCATACAACGCGTAACCATACAGGAAACTTTTTACTGCCTCGACGAGGACCTACCTAAAAAAATACCGGTATTCATTCCAAAATAATGACTTACCTCCGTGGTAATCTAACGCGATCGCACGTGACCTTCTCTCAGATTATCTTACAGCACAAAAGCATCCCCCCTTTAATTATATCCGACGCATGTACCTCTAATCAAACTGTATACGTACATGTATAACGCGAAAGAAAAAGTGAGAGAAAAAAATTGCAGATTGTACCGGTAGCGGTCTTATCTTGATGATCGACGATATATATATTGCGTAATTATCATTTTCGCTGCGGTAAACATCATTTTTCAAAGGCCAAGTGATTTTATGCGCGTTGATAGGTGGATGTTCTCGCGGGAGGATTTAGCGAGATATATACTTTGTGCGATATGGTTGTACGGTACTTTGAATATCGTTAACCGTTTAGTAATTTTTACGTGTAATTTTTTTTAATTTTTATTTAAATTAAGTCAAAGTAGAATTTATTAACTATTACAAAATAGTTACACGGTCATTCACTCCTCTCAACCGAAAAAAAAGATAAAAATCTTATCACTGAATCCTCTTCAAAAAATTCTTCTCCGAAAAAAGAAAAAAAGGGACCGAATTTTCCCGCGAAGCAACAACATCATTCTAACTTCCACTGTAGTAGGAAAACATCCTCTCGTAGTCGACAAATAGTCATCGCGATTACTCTCAAACACTCTCTCGCAATCAATCAGTCGTCGTTTGTTGTTGTCGCACGAAGAAGAAGAAGAAGAAGTAAGATGAAGGCGCCGGTAAATCGGGATGCCATGACTCGCTCTCGCGCACCTTCTTTCACTGCCAAGGTTATTCAACTTTCGTATAACATGCCGTGTGCAAGAGGGAGAAGAGGAGTCCGCGCGCGCCGCTGCCGCCGCCGCCGAGTAACGGATCCCCAACGACGACGACGACGACGACGAGGAGCCACGCGACAGAAGATCCATATAGCCGACTCAGTCAGCCGTAGTGCGCTTTCGTGTTGCGAGCACATCACCGAATTCTCTCTCTCTTTTAGTCGCGAGTGTGTATTTTTCTTTTTCTTTCGTTTTGTGTTTATTTAGTCCGCGAGTGCGCGATTCTTTTTTTTTTTAATTTGTTCGATAGTGATCTTGCGGGCGAATGTTCTTGTTTTTATAGGTGAGTTTCGACGATATATTGACAGACCTAATTTTTTCATTTGATATTGATATTTAGTTTATGTTTGCTCGACAAATTTGAGAATCAAACGTAAAATTAAAATATCAAACAATCATTATCTAAAACCATTTCACTTTCCTTATTAAATCACAAGCACGATAAATTAATTTTATGTACACAGACACACGTATACACTAACGAGGAAGTAAGTCATTTTTTCGTTCGATGAAGCGACGACAAGCCTCGTTTCTTTTTTTTATCTAATTCTCTCGCGTGCTCGCAGCGCCATAACGATCTGGAAAGAACATCGCGACCTCGATACCGATCGGCCAACCCTCTTCGTGTACAGCGATGTGCTCGATGCATAAAATGCAAAAAAGGCGTTTTGCTGCCACCGAGATACGCGTTTGCTCGAAAATTCCAGATGCATATTTTTATAGGATGGGATTTGTGAATAAATTTATTCGTATTTTTTTTTTATAATTTGGTATCAAAAGTTTTTTTTTAAATCTGAGAGATTTGATAAAATTAATCACGTAAAATGCCTCGATTTGTCGAAACAACATTCCCGACAGAAATCGAACAGTGTCTCGTTAAATTTTTAATTCGACCAGTTCCCATTCACCTCGTCGCGCGGTTTCGTTGACATTACTATGCGCACAATAGTCAATTCGTCGGGGCATGCGTCATTCGATTCGAGTCATTTCTCACCCACGTATATGTATATATAAACCCATTTTCGATTTATACATAATTTATTCCAAACGCGTTACGGGCCGCCGAGGTGAATTTGTTCCGCCTGCGACGTTAACGTTAACGTTCCGGAAGAGGAACACACACACACACACACACACACACACACACACACACACACATAAATGCGCGCACACGCGCATTCGAATCATCAACATCATCTCTCCGAGATTCCTATCCAAGTCGGCATACAATTAACATGGAAATTCTGCCCGAGATTTTTCTTTTTTTTTTGCTCAAGTTTGCACTGATCGACAGAAGTGTGTATGGGAGTTATTCACGCCTTTCTTTTTTTTTTTTGCTACAACGTTTGTTTTGAGAACATACAGTTTTATTGCTACAACTTCATTTTTTCGTCAGAAAAACTTTAAATACGCGTGTATACACTTGTAAAGAATTTAAAATTTTGAATTGTAACGTGATTCATTCTTGAGAAAGCTTTTTAGAAGATTGAACCCCATTTTCATTTCGAGAAAACATTAGAAATAATCGTCATACGGTAAAAAAAAAATTTCATAACAATAACAGTTCCATCTGTGCCAAATCCTTCACAATTCGAAGTTCCGTTATAACAGTCACAAGAGTTATATAGCGTTAGCTATATATAAGCATGAATAAACGATATATCCTAATGGCAACGTTGCCCGGTCGTCGAAACAGGTGCTAAACATCAAATATTTGATCGTCGACTTTTAACGGTTAGACTCCAAGTGTATTTACGTGTTACGTTGGAAAAGGCAGCCATGATTAAAAATGACGATAACTGTATATATCAAGTATATATTGAGTAATATCGTGGAACCGTTATTCCAACACTGTGACCACAAAACTTGTTTTGGATGTAAATTATTTCGGATTCATCTCGTATATACATATACCGTCGAAAATTAAATTGCCTTTTCCATTCGTATTCCGTTTATAAATAAATCTATACGTTGATTCATATCGGTTGAATGATCACATTATACCTACTCTGTGTGTTCTTCATGAGTCTCGGGCATGCAACATTTTTTTTTCGCGCGCCAACAATGTAAACGTCAGTGTATATGTGTGTGTGTGCTCCTTGTTTCGGTAAATTAATTCGCGCAGTTAGATGTTGGCTTTTGTCTTAATTAACCGCAACTGCCTCGTTGTTACGCATTTTCTTCGGCGAGCAAGTTTTATAGACTTTTTTTCTCTTATTTTTTATTTACTCGTACAGCTGTTTTCACAAACTAATCTGGCTACTATAGTCGCTTAAGTTTCTGTTTTCTAATTTGTCTACGTGATTAATTGTGCGAATCTAATGCGAATGTAATTTCGACGTATACAAGTTATTCTTAAAACATAAAAAAATTCATGTTATAGTAAAGCATTATGAAATTTTCAAAAACTGAAACTCACTTCAAATTTATTCATAGTTCTAGTTTTCAAGACAATATCATATACACGACACACTTTCTTTCCCCAAAAAATATTTCAAACATAAGTCCCCTCTATCGGATGTATTTTCCCATCCTTCTTATATAAAAACGCAATTGGCAAAACAAACATCGAACGCGCAACGTATATATATAAAACCCGTTTCCTCGGACGCTTCAATAAGGAAGCCATATACACCCTTCTCTCGTATACTCGCGCATCGAAGTCTCTCGGCGAATTCCGCGCACCCTCGTAACGCATGCAAAACTTGCGCGCGTGCTCGGTACCGTTAAAACTGCACGCGTCGGTAAAAAGAAAAAGAACAAAAAAAAGAATATGAGAATAAAAAAAGTGCAACGGTAAAAAAGACGACGCTAGGTGCTTCGATATATATGCTTTGAATTTTTTATGTACGAGCGATCGCGACTATATTCGTCGTGATGTGATTATTTGATGAGTTTCGAATTTTAGGGTGGAGTTGTAATTAGATGATAAACTTTGGCGAAACAACAGATGGAGGTTCAAAACAAAAAGGAAACGCACGGTTATATTCATAATTAATCCCCGACAGTGATTTGCCGATGATAATACTTTTAATTAGGGGTCATTGTTATTCAGATTCGTACATATACAGCGGGCTAAATTAGGTCTCGGTTAATAAGCAATAAGTGCCGAAGCATAGACAGCAGCAGCAACAGTTGCAGTTATACATATCAAGTGTATTACACATTCAATGCTCGCGCGCAGCTTGCTTTTCTCTCTCTCTCTGCGTCTAGCACGGAATGATTATAAATCGGATAATTAGCATTCCCGTTGCTGAAATTTCTGTAACCAATCGACATTCCACGATCGTTCGTCGTGTATATAGGAATGAAACAACTTCAAGTACGAAATCGAAGGATTTTTTTTTTAAGATTCCACTTGTTTCCGAAATTCTTTTATCTTCCGGTAAAACGCATGGAATGTCAAAATCGAAAATGCTATTGGCCTCCGATGCATCGTCTGATGTACACGCATGACAACGAGGGCATATCCTTGGTCCGTTATAGAGGCGACAGACGAGTTATCGGCCGCGAGTTCGTTTCGACACTTGGGATTTATGTATGTTTTGAACCGTGGAGTTTCGTGATGCTTTGTGCATGTGTTCCTTTTTTTTTTTATTTCTGTGGGTTTACAACTGATTTATGGAAAATATGCTGATGTGGATTGCGTTTTTCAATGCCATTGACGGAGCAAAATTGAAACATTTTACCAAAAATATAATAGATTATGATTAAAAAATGATGTTCTTAAAGTTTTCTTAGCTTAAAAAGGAATTCATCAAGTTTTTATAATGGCTTAGAAAATACCATTATAAAAAAAATACAATGCAATTATTTATAATCGACTATTTTAAGTTTGCTTATTTATACTACTTAAATCATTACAGTATTAGCATATAATACTACAGCCATCTATCTTCTTGAACAGCAGTCACATTACAAACCTAAATTGCAAAAGCATTCTCAAAAAATTCTTTGAATAAATATCACTCGTGAGTCGAAAACCAAACTAAAAAATTACATCTCCAATATTTACGCATTCCCAACGTATCGCACAACCACCACCTTGCGCAACATTCATATTTCGTATACCAGAACGAATGCAAAAAGTCCATCAAGATTCGTTTTCGTTCATCGCGTATATAACTTTTGGTTAACGACACAACTGGCGAGGGCATCTATAGCGCATACGAAAAAAATTAGGTCGAAAAGACGAAAAAAAAATTACATCAGCCGTCGAGTTATCAAAATTCACGCACGCGACAGTTTTATTTTTTACTTTACCTTACAGTTGAGTAACGATTATATAGAGACGAAATTGCTCGTCTTTGATGCACGCGCGCGCGCGCTCACAATCGCAGGTGCCGTATATGACCGAGATTCACGTAACTATGCATGTGTACGTGTTGTATGTTGAATGTACTTTCTTGAAGAGCCGTATGGTATTATTATTTTTTTTTTCGTGTAAACGATTATGTCAGTTTTACTCTATGAACGGTGACATAATTTAGAGACACGCTACAAAGAATTACTTAATAATTTTTTATATTTCTGTGTTTGATGAATAAAATGATTAATTTATTGTTATTGTTTTTGTTTCAGTGTCAAAATGAGGCTTAGGCTTGTGACAGTGGCGATCCTGCTCGCCGTGGCGAGTAGGGGAGATGGGAGACCAAGGCATCCTGGTAAGATTCTTATCACTTTAGTAGCCTTTCGTTCGATTTTATCGTTCCTGAGAATTCCGCTTAATAGTACACATTTACCGGTAAAATTTCTTCCTATTTTTCAACTTTAATGTACTAATACTCAGAACGTCCTTCAATACCTTGTTTTCTACGTAAAAGTCATTTTTCAAGTTACGCCTTTGAGTCGTAATTAAAAATCAAGCAACGCAACTGTCATTACTCAGCTTGAACCTCGTTAAAAAAAAACTCCAATCCGTCCATCCATCACTGATTCATAAATCCTACTTTTGTCCAGCCTGTCGCGAAAAAAAAATTTATCCCAACATAAACATATATTTGCAATACTCATACAATATATAAATAGGTGGCACAAAGTTCCGTTAAAGTCTGACTGTTGTTCTTTTGATGGTTTTACAGACCCGTTGGACGGCAGCGGCAGAAGCAGCAGAAAGCAGGAAGGAAACGTCGGGAATCCCGATAGCAGGTATATGATGACGCTGACGTCCTCGCCTACGTCCAGTCGCAGACGCGATATCAGTATTACTAGCCTTAAGTTCGATAGCGGTAGCAGTAAGTCTAAGTGGTTGGGGCGTTCTATGTTACCTAGTTTGAGCCTCGACAACAATGCCAGAAAGAATTATCTTCCTCTCGGCGCATTATCATCTTCCGCTACTTCGCATAGTAGAGATGGTTCTAATGTCAGAAGCAAAATAAATCGTCAATCGACGGCGAGTAATCGTAGTCCAATGATGATTCCATTTGTTCCTTCGCCACAATTTTCCACACCCAAACCTATTCCTGTATCGATAGCCACGCAAAGGACGCGGAAAACGTTACCTCGTGAACAACGCAAATCCAACTCCCTTTCATTACCATTGCCTATACCAATCCCCGTTACTTTACCTGAGAAGTCGGAAGTTCTGGCGAGGAACCTACCACCTCGCGCAGAGCGGAAGATGATGTCGAGAAATTTGGTTAAGATAATACCGCAGAGGCTCAAACCGAATAATTATTATCGTAGAAATTTCACGAATAAACCGGTAGTAGATTTGCCGAGTAAACCGGTTGTAGATTTAGGCTTGAAAAATTGGCCGAATGAGGTTGTACAGAATGTCGAGGATCTCTTCAATTACGAAAAATATACTTCATTTTACGGCGACCCAAACGACGACAACAACAAAATACCGACCGAAGTCATTAAATTGCCTAACAATCGTGAACCAGCGATTAAAAGTCCGGGGACTCATAAAATTCAATGGTCAAAAATTCCGGCGGTCGAAGCTACATCCTCGACCGTTGAAGATGTGCAGATTCATTCGAGTTCGAATATCGACGATCTTCTTGGTGATCTTGGAAAAAATAAGGTCAACGTTCAACATCTTCCTTCGACTCAGATAGGTCAGAACACCGTCGTCCATATTATGAATACTGGTTCGCGAAAACCGAACGTAACGGTCGTCGAATCGGTTCCCGCGCCAGCTCCGAACCGCACGAAAACCGGAAGTACTCGTCCACCGCAAAACGTTCATATAACGTTTATGTCGGACAAGGATGGCAATCAGACGAGTGGAAAGCCGATGAAACCACTTGAGATTACAGGAGGTGATTCCGATTGTCCGACTATTATGATCAACTCTATAACTCAGATAAATAATACTATTGAGAGTAAGGAAGGATGCACAGATCTGAATATTGTCATCAACTCTCATGTTCTGAACACTCAGATCTTCAAACCAGGTTCTAATGCACAGAATGTACCGTTGGGCAGTACGCCTGATGGTGTAAAGGATCCGTACGGTCAAACTTCTGATAGTCCTTCAAATAATTATCAAACTAATCCACCTCTAAATAGTTACAACCCGAACAATAATTACAATCCTAATCCTAATTACAACCAAAATAATAATAATTATAATTCTAATAATAACTACCATTCCAACTCCAATTACAATTCAAACAATAATCACAATCCAAATCCCAATTACAACACAAACAATAATTACAATCCAAATCCCAATTACAACACAAACAATAATTACAATCCAAATAACAATTACAACACAAACAATAATTACAATCCAAATAACAATTTCAATAATGGCTACGGTGAAGCTAACGATAAAAATCCTGGAAATCAACCGCAGTCCGATACAGAAGCTTCAGAATTTTCCGAACCAGGCACACAAGTTTCAACATTCGAGGTGTTCCAAAACACCCAAATCAACGTAGGAGGAAGTGGATTCCAATCCGATGCTCCAAACAATATAGACGATGATTCTGGTTCAACTGCAGCAGATGATTTAGCGGGAACTGACGTTGACGGGTCTCCACTGATGGATTCAACCGAAGGTACCACGGATGTCGCGGGTACTGAAGGTTCTGCTGGATCTCAAGGAGCCGATGATCCTGTAGCCCCTGGTCCAAGCGAAACTGCTGCATCAACTGCCGATGCAACTCAGGGACTATCTGAACCTGCTGCTGTAGTGGGAGATGTTGTTTCACCACAGGCAAACGATGCACCAAGCGCTATCTCGTTACCGAGTCTTCCAAACATACCTAATATACCAAGACCAGGCCAAGTGTCTAATATTGCCAGCAACTTAGTTGGTAGTGGAGGAGCTGGATCTGGTGGTAGCGGAGCGGATGACGATGATGATTTCGACATACTCGAAGCTATCTCACCGGTCAATCTACTAGATTCGATATCTTCGGTGTTCGACTCCTTCAGTGGTTTGAATCCTATAAATTATGGAATCCTTGGTATGGCTGTAGCACCCTTCGTCGCGTTTGCCGCTGGTATCGTAGGCGTAGCAGCTTTCATATTTCCTTGGGCGTTTCCGGGCACCTTCGACGTCGCCAGAAGCTGGGATAATACCAATACTCACCTAAGAGTATTCAAAGTGAATCCCACGATTCGAGATGTCGTGCACAGCTCGATACACGAGTACAAACATCTGAACGAGTGGAAGGGTCGAAGGAGGAAGAGAAAGAGGAAGAGATGAATCTTCATCGACCGCACGAGTTAGTTCATGTGTTATTTACTGATTCGTAGTGGGACGGGCTTCTCACGATTACCATGTGTACAACAAGGAGCAACAGGGTTCGAAACGTATTATCAACGTTAACGATATTGGACTCATTTTTAATTAGATAACTTGTACAAATATAATAGTACAACCTCATTCGGTAACATGCATTGTTAGGATAGTTTGAAGAAATAATAATGTAGGTAAATAACTATTATGCTTATGACTAACATTTTTATTTCAAGAATTCATATATTATGTAACTTGCTACTTTATTAAAACTAGAACGAGTTGTAGATTCAACTGCATGACTTTATTTATTCAATTATTTATTTATTTGTTTATTGATTCGCTCTGAATTTAGTAATTTATTTATCGCATATATTATTGCGCGTGATAAGTTATTTGATTCCTGAGAAAACGAAGTTACACCGACAATAAACTTTATCGATGTGTACAAGAGAGAGTATTATAAAAAAAAGTATTATTAGGCAGGGGGAACATCCAGTGCAATATAGAAATAAATTATGACTAGTATATAGTTTTTTTAAATTAATATCTACAAATATATTATTAAACGATTTATACATATATCATAAGCTCATTATCTAACTTATTCTCATTTTATGCATAATGTAACTAACCTTACTAACTGACTTCATAAGACATCTATTTTCTGCATGCCTAACTAAAAAAAAAATTTACTAACGATGTTTTCTATAATTTCGGATGAACAAGTATTTTGTATGTTGAATAAAAAATGAAAAGCATTTTCATGGACTTTATTATTCTACCAGAATACTGAAATAAAATAACATCATTAAAAACATTCGTACCTTACAAATAAAAAAGCCTCATCCTTGTCATATATCCTTTCTATCAATGAAGACTTTATATCTCATGAATAATATGATTCAATAGATTAATTAAGGAATGTATGTATTAAGCTGAGTTATTAAATGATTAAGTTGACGGTGAGTATGAAATGACGATAATATTTAGGGCGGCAATGCTAATATTTATTGTGCCGCGCGTCACACGAAGAACGCGGTTTGTGACTTTGCCGACTCATAATTTCAAAACGCAAAAACAGATTTTTAACAAAAATTGATTTATCGACTACATATAGTAATAAAATTTGTCAGAAACTGAAAGGGGAGTGAGCATTTAATCGAGGGATCGCCGATCTTAGAAGAGCAAAGAGTGTTGCGCGAAACTTATGGTTGCTAGATTTAATCGTAGATATTCAACTATAACATTATTAATTTACACTCAATGAGCAACATCATCTAAATTAAATCGCTCGGTATTGTCCATCGTCAAATGGGATCTCTTTCGTACATACAAATGCATTTGATTATATTTTATTCGTGTAATATATTAATTTAAATCATGCAATTGTTTTAAGTTTTAAATTTATTTTTGTCATTTTCCGTTTTAAATTTGTTTGTGATATCAAGAAGTATTTCACTATACTGAATCGAATCTACACAGAATGGACAAAGTACAGTGTACGAAAAACGTTTTGAAAATGTGTAGAGACATTGATAATTCGGATACATATTTCAAGTAAAAAATGAAATGGAATGAAAGCTAATAACTTAACTCTATCCTTTCGCATTGGCTAAAATATATTACGGACATCGCAATGTAATAACTTTTATAAAATTATTGAGAAAATTATTGTATTACGTATGTTTATGAATTTATTTTTATTTACAGACAATATCATCATCGAGAGGTAAAGAACATTCACAGTATGGACCAATCGCTTCGAACCGTAGCCACGCAATTACTCAACGCTACAGCAAAACGAGAAGATCTGATTAGAATTCCCGACGAGCAAATTGTGACGGTCGACAGTCCAATCCAAATTGTCCATATTTCCACTCAACTTGGAGATATCGACACGGACATCAAGAAGGAAGATGACAATATTGGAAAAATGAAATTCGGTATTCCGGTCAATTCGAAATTCGGTCATTTTGAATTATCGAATCCCGGCCAAGCTATGGCAATGACCGAAGAAGAAATAGAGAAAGAAATGGCTGCGGCAACTGCTGCAATGCAACAAAAGCTTGCCACCACTACGAGTATGCTCTCGACTTGGATACAACTGTATCCACCGTCGACGACCACTGATAAAACTATGAATGAGGAAAAAATTGATTCGCAGAACAATAAAATACAAACTTCGACTAGTACAAAATCAGTTCCTGTCAAATCGACTACTATTAGTAAGCCTGTTCGAAAGACTGAGACAAAAGCGACGACAAAGTTCGTAGAAAAAACTACTGAAGCTTCTACAACGACTCCAAAAGTTACCACAACTACGAATTTTGTTAAGGTGAGCACGACTCCATCTGCAGCTTCGGTTGAAAATGATGTTGAAGAAACTGTTCCGACAGAGAAGAAACCGCAAACTCAACGAACAACCCCTTTTACATCCACGACGGTAAAATCGGCTTCGGTAACTAAAAAACCTCCTAAAAGTACTACGCTAAAGTCAAATTCTACAACTCAAAAAAACCAAACGCCAAAACCTCCAAGAACGAATAATCCTAACAGAATCAAACCTTTTCTTACAACTAGACGACCACCGTTACATAAAAATGACACTGTAACAAGTACCTCAAAAATTGAAAAAGTAACTATCAAACCTGCAACGACTGCTGCTCAAAATGCAGCAGAGCACACCGATAGGCCGTCTTTCGTTACGAAAATTAAAATGTCTGTCCTGACCGATGCACAAAAGCCAACAACTTCAACTCCAGCGACAATAAAACCAGTGAACTCTATCCTTTCTAAATCGAATTTCACAAACGTAGAAAATACCGAAACCAAAATTCCAACTCCCGCCAAAGTAAACAATGTTCTGAAAGTTCACTTGAAGAAACCAATCGACGACACAACGAAAATTGAGATTCAACCTATCCGTGTAAATCCTCCCGTGTTGACGATTGAAAAAATTGAAGATACTAGTTCCGATCAAAAGATCGATAACGAAGACAAAGACATTCTCGAGAACTCAAAGATCGACCTAAAGTTCGATTTCGATCCTGAAATTTCTACAATTCAAATACAAACCCAATCAGCCGATACCGCCTTACCGACATTAACCACGACAACCACGAAAAAACCACGTGCATCGAACAAACGTAAGAGGAACAAGAACCGCCGTCGTAAGACAACAACTACTAGTACCACAACTACTGTAGCAACTGTATCAAAACCAGCAGAGGATGATGACACTATAGCTCCTGATTCTCTTGATCTTGAAGATTTGTTATTGTCTGGAATTCAGTCGAAGATCGAACCAGAATCGAAAGCTCCACCGAAAAAGAAGAAACAAAATCAACAAACCCAAGTTCAAAAACCAATCGGAACGCAAATTTATAATTTCTTGAGCAGAGAAGTTATGCCTAGTGTGGGTGTCATGTCGCTGGTAGGATTAGGCTTAGGTTTAGCTTCCTACTTCCTCTATCCATTCGGTGGAGGAATCACACGTCGAAACTACGAGGTTGAACCCAATTACAAGTATAATTTGGACGAATACGGCGGAAACTATGGCTTGAACGAAGAAGAAGTCTTGTCGAAAGTTTATTCGGGCATGACGAACAACCAAAATCACGACAACAAGTATAGCAAGGTCGGAGCAGTCGGCGAGAAAAATCCAAACTACTACAAATATTCCGCACCGGAACAACCGCAGCCACAATCAACAAGGTACCCGACACCAACTATGAAAGCTCATCAAAATCGGGTAGTTTATAGACCAGTTGAGACAACTTCGTACGACGTCAATTACCGCAACACCGAGTTCAAATATCCCGACGTGCCGACAACCCCGAACTACTACGAGCGCCAACGACAGCAGCAGCAGCAGCAGAAGCAGCAACAGCAGCCGCAGTCAACCGATTTCGTGCCTTCGATCGGTAAGGTAGCAGTCGGCAACAATCGGCAATTCGTGGTCGGTAACGTACCGAAGGAATACTCGAGCTCGGAGACCGACAAGTTGCTCGACATTCTCCCGATGGAGGATAAAGTAGATTCCAGTCAGCAGTATCAAGCGGACGAAGCTTATCTCAATCGCGACATGCCGATTTCACCTATGCCGGCACCTGAAAATTTGAAAGACATACATCCGGAAGCTTTGGTTGGAAACATCGACGACATGCAGTCTGCTGCATCTTACGACGATCTTGAGATGAATCCAAGTGCCGTGGCAATCGAACACGGCCCCCGAATGCTAAAATCTTCTATTCGTAGGAAAAGGGGAATTATTCCCGATCTTTTACCGATTAAACTTCCCGGATTTATAACGGCGAGAAAGGAGAGAAATTCGGTTATTCAAGTGATACCGTCGAAAAGTCAGATTGAAAAAGAGCGAAAGGAAGAGGAACAAGATCTGAGTAATGAAATATTAGATATTATCGATGAAGCGCTACCCGGACAACCGGATATGCAGAAAAAGAGACACGACGATAAAGACCACATGAACAAGCATCAAACTATGGACTCGGATCAACCTTTGACAATTTCGATTAAGAGCGCGGCGACGAGTACCACTGCTGTTCCGATGACGACCACTGCAAAAAGTGCTAGTACTACAAGGTGAGAATACAAATTAAAATTGAACACAATTTTTTTTATGAATAAATGTTGCTAATTGAATGATTTTTTTAGCATGAAAACTACAACAACGTCAACAACGACAACTGCAGCGGCAACGACGAAGAAGACTGAATTGAAAGAAGCAGCAGCACGGACAACTTCAACGACAACAACGTCGATGACGGAGAAACCAACGGAAGCCGAAACTGTGGATCAGGAACTGACGACAATCGAAAACGAGCCTATTATCACGACAACGGCGAAACCTCCGAAGAAACCTTTCGACATCATTGCCGTTGCTAGAAAAATTGCCGAAATCAAGCTTAGATTAGGACTTACCATTTTGAAACACGCGAGCGAAGGTTTTGCCAGATATATCGGGACAATACAAAAGAAATTTCACGGAGATGAGTAATTGACGATTAATTGACGAATCGATGAATCGGTTTATTGATCGGGTAGCGCGTATACCCACTGATTGAATAGAGTCTTGTAATTTTTGAGAATCAAATTAATTTTCAAAGTGAATTTTAAAAACCAGGGTCAGGAATTACTGGAAGATAGTTTTTAACAAAATTGCTTATTGCAAGACCCTGTTCAATCAGACTCGTTTGCAGATATTGATTAATTAATTATTCGTTGCAAGTAATTAATTAGTTGATCGCCTCTGATTATAGTAATTTTAAAATTTCATGACGCATTTAAACATTTTTCGCAACTACCATTAAGTTTGTCGCATAAGTATTATCACTAGTTACACTCCTATTTTAACGGTTTTACAGAAAGAAAGAATTTTAAACAAAATAATGAGATTATTTTCGTAAACTCAACTGGCACGTGAAATCAAGACTTGAAAACTTTAGAGTTGCACTAAGATGAACTCAGTATTATATTGGGGTGTATATTCGGTAAAGGTGTTACAAATTCGAGTAGAATCTTTGCACAACTCTGAATGCCGTTTTATTGTATAGTAAGAAGATAAGTAGATTTTATCAATATGTCCATTATAGCGTCATAAAATTAACTACGAAAGACTGTTTGTTTCACTGAACTTTTTTATGTTCGAATAATATCCGAGTATTTTTTTTTAAATTAATATTCGTAATAGGTAATATTTTCTCTTTTGAACATTGTTGAGAATAGTTCGTAATGTAAATTTATATTCCATATATTGCAGTAAACTTTCATTAACGTTATTATTTGCACAACATTTTGGAAAATATATTTTAAGCATTACCTTTTACAGTTTATATCATTATTATTGTTATTAGTTATTACTAACTATATGACTTATATTTTGTAAATATATGAATATTAGATAAAAATTTGTTTTTATTATTTTTTTTTCACATAAAAATTCGATTCACAATATTGTCCGATCGCTAAAATATCAATAAATAGTACGATATAAATAATATACTAAATAAATAAGTGATGGATAAAATACAGATTATTATTAAAAATCGTTAGAATTGGAAATAGGCAAATGAATGAGTTATCGAGATTAAAAAAGATAAAATTTAAGCTTTGGACGCTGCTGGAAGTCATTTTTGCACTATTTACAAATGAGCTGTCCAAAAAAAAAATAATTATGATTAAGCGATCGCGATAAAATATGCACACAATGATATAAGTAAATGAAATTTTCGTAGATTGCGACGCGTCAAAATACAAATGAGAACATAATTCATTACAACTCGAACGGTACGTAATTTCGTAAACTTACTTATTTAAGACTACGACCTAAGTTATTGCAATTGAAAATAGAATAATATGCGCTTAACAGTACCAAAAGATATAAGCTGTAACGCAACAAATATGTTTGTTTTTCCAGCTCCGATCACATTTTTCGAGTATAATACTTTCCGTACAATTACATTTCGTTCCGTAATAATCGATGCGTGTATAGCAAATAAAATCTTCGGAATAAAAAATTTACCACATATATATAATCTTAACGATTACAAATAATAGCAAAGACTTACATTTTACGCAATAAATTACAAAAAAAAAACGACCTCATCAAGCTTTCCGTACAACCGCGTCTTTCAATTTACAAAGTAACTCAACGTCGAGACATTAAATTTTCCATATCACTCTCTTCTCCTAACATCCGTGACGAAAATATGCCTCGGCAGCGTAACAAACGAGAACGGTTCGTTATCCTCGAATTCGATCGATCTCTTCTTGCGTCTTCCCAGCATCATCGGCAACATCATGGCCATGGTAGCTGGCAACATACCAGCACCGACGGCAGCCAACACAGCGGAACTCGAAGGTGCTCCAGCACTGATAATCGGAGCGCGAATCGGTCGCCGATTGTTGAGTAACAAACTCGCGCGATTCGGTGCATTTGAGGCTTTTATATTGGTCTTCTCTGCCTCGTATTCCTTTTGGCTTTGATCGACAGTCTTGAAAGTTTTCTCAACCTCGAGTAGCCCGCCGTGCGACGTCGTCGTGTTCGTGCCGTTTATCGACGGCAGCACTGTTAGTCGGACCTGTGTTCAAATGGAAAGTGATTGTTATTTTAAAAAAAATGTAAGGTTACTGTGATGGAATAGGTTTGTTTGTTAGTGCATGAGAGCATGGAAAATATTAGATTTCATGCAGTGTGCTTAGAGTAAGGAGATGCTTTTTGATGATTATTGTACGAGTGAAAGTTAATTGAGATTGTTACATGTCAAAGTTTTACCGTCTGACCCAACACGAAATTACTACTGAAAAGTACACCCGACCGTTATTGGCGTTATTTATTTTTTTTTTTGTTTTACTACCTTATAATAGTGTTAGTTCCTTGAAAGGACTCTCAAAAATAACTCAATTACAGTTGATCAGAAAGTATACAGATTACTAGTTTAATTATCACAACGGTACCGCGAGCTGACTCAAATTTGTTTTCACGTACGACAATACCTATAAATAGAAGAAAGACGTGGACATTATAAGACACACAATCAAAAGATGTTACAGTACCTAATTCACACGAATAATCATAATTCAAAGGAACGACGAAAAAAAGTACAAAGAAGTGAAAGGTAAAATCACATAAAGAGAGAAAGAAATGAAAAAAAAAACAACTGAAAGTGAAAGCTATGGCACAGATAAGAATATATCATGAAGAAATGCACGTGCATCAAACTGTAAATTCAAGAGTCCATCCAAGACTGAGTAAACGACCGTCTCACCTGCCTTTTCGAGGTGACCGCAGGAACACGTTCCTCGTCCTCGTTGTGTTTCTTCTTCTTGGCCTTGGTATCGGTACTCGTCGCAGCGTCGAGCTTGATCGACCTTTGCCTCGACTTCGAGTATCCGCGATTCGTCGATAATAGCACCCATTGGCCATCGCTCGTCGATGGATAATTCGACGGATGATCGCTTCTCGTTGGGTAATTGTAGTGAGAAAAATGCGGTCTGTCGTAGTAACCGTCGTCGTAGTTGTCGTTCGGGCGATGGAATTTGTTGTTGCTCCCGGGCGCGGGGAAGTCGTTGCGATCGTGCCAACCTCCGTG
>JAWWMK010008701.1:0-26399 GCA_035047105.1 Galeopsomyia nigrocyanea
CGATCGGATTAAGATTCGAAAGTGAAATTTGGGAATCGGTTTCAAGGAGTGTAGGATGAGGTAATGGAGGCTTGTAGCTGCGTAAATATTAATATGTAGACAGTGCCTCGCCGTTGGCGGCCTTGAAAGATTAGTAAGCCGCGGCGTACGGGCAGCTTGTGCTGCGTCGTCGCGCGACCACATTACGCGACAGTATACCTACTCGCGCCTATGCAGCACGCGAGTCAAGTCGTACATTGTACTCGGCAGGTAGACGTTGCGGACAGTGACACGAGAATTTTACCTTTTTTTTATTGGCAATTGCTGGTAGGATTTGGAATTTTCTTTTGAAGGTAAGTGATTTTTTTTTAGCTATGCGTGGGAGCTTTTTTCGACGGGTTGATCGTTGTAGTGGGTTTCGTGGTAATGAAAGCTTTCGTTCCCGCGCTATGTTCATTAAATTTTATTTGTAAAATCGGATGAGTGGATAATTTAAGAAATTGCTTATTTTATAGTACAAACAAATTTCTTTCTTGCCTTGCAGTTTTAAAGGTCATTGTTCTTCATTTACAAAAATATATTCGAAAAATACTTATTTATCAAGAATTACTTAAATCATCATAAATTTGCTAAATATAAAAAAATTTATTTCTTAATCAAAAGGATTTTTTTTTTGCTGTGAATTACAATCCAGTTACTAAAAAATGTGTATCTTGAGCTCAAAGATCCCTAACATTTTAAGAAATAAATTTTGTTCTCTCAACATTGTTATTTCAAGCTCGTCGGGTTTTTTTTTCCATTCTAGTGTAAATTGAAGAATGTTTTGAGAAGCATGAAGAGCAAAATGTTTGCTTTCAGTTTCTATTTTTCAAAATTGATAAAAGAATGTTTATCTTACGCGGAATATTTTTATATTGTTTCAAATAAACGCCAATAGCAAATTTCAGCAAATCTGTTCTTTTAAAAAAAGATACTTCAATCGCTTGGATAAGAATAATATTACTGAAAATGTCAATATCAATGAGCACCCTTAGCGCTATGAATAATTCAACGTAGCTTTTCAAAAGCTTTCAATTACATAAGAGTACAGTTCAAACAACTTATAGCATAATGGTGTGCACTCGTAATTTAATCGTGCTTAATTTCCATGTATCTTGTGTAAATTTATTTTTAATTTTAGTACAGAATGATTTTTTTCTTGAGACATTTACAAAAAGAATTCTATGAAATTTCCAGGCGAAATAGAAGCTTAATTAAAATGTACTAAAGACTGAAAAAAAAAACAAATAAAATTCATTCTTGTCGATTTATTCATTTAACTTTACGAAACAACGAAAAATCATTAAAATCAATTCACAGATATTCGTCAAGTACGTGCATAAAAAAAATTAACATTCGGAATTTTTCATTGCTAATAAAATCGCCTCATCGACACAAGGCAAGTTTTCTGATTTGTTACGAAACCCATACTATAGGTGATGTCCTTAACAATTATGTAAAGCATTTTTATGTCGTTACGACTAATATTTCTTACGTAACGATCTTTTTTTTCCGATTGGAAAAATTTGCTTTTCTAATTTTTCACATGCTCACTTCTTGTAAATTGAAAAGAAATGTAATATTCAACTGATGTAGTTTTTCATTTTTAAAATAAATACTCGATTTGATATCAACTTTTTACAGTAATTAATATATCACATGATGATTTTGAATTTGACATTATCGCGATACAAATTAAGCATTAATTTAGAAATTTTTAATTTTTCATTCGAGACTTTTAATTCCAACGAAAATGTCAAAAGTAACAAAGTGATTAATGACAATTCTAAATACATGCGAATGAACAAACGCGGAGCCAGACAAGCCGCGAGGTGTCAAGGCTCGATTATCCTCACAGTGAGCAAACAATAATTACAGCATCAAGAGACGAATGCAGCGTTTTACGTTTCATAAGCGCGCGCCAAAGAGTCGCTCGTTATTTATTCCGTTGGCGATAATTAGACTGGAATAAATCGAGTAACTTCTGGCGAAAAGAAAAAAATGCTGAAAATACACTTTTTCCGTCAATCATATTGCAACATTATTATTACGAAAAATGTGAAACAATACTCCTTTGAAAATATGAGGCATCCCTTCACAAAATTTATTCCTGTCCATTCACGTAAAAATATCGTCTTGCATCTGTTATGATTAGCGTCAACTATGCCACAGCAAAAAAGAACTAATCACGTGAAATCAAACAAAAATTAGATATATAGATAGGCAACATTGTATATCGGACGCGTCCAATTACAAAATTATGTATAGATATGGAATTACAGGTGATGCTCTATAATTACACAATGAGAATTTAAAACTTGACGCAACGATTTTCCACGTGGAAATAAGGATAACCGCAAATAGCGTTATAACGATATCTGACGTTTCTCGTATTCGTTTCGAATCGATCGTCGAGCAAGATGAGCCGTAGATTATCAATTACCTCGACATTAAATATAGCACAAAATGGTTTTATTCTCTCTTTTATTTTGCGTTCAAACTGAGTGTTATGAGAAATTTCTTAATTATTTTTATGCCGTGATATGACATAATCTTGTGGTAAATGTATAGTCGTTACTGACGTTACTGTTTGAAATAGACACTTATTGTTTTCAGTTATCGCTGTAGAATGTAGTAGGGAAAATACGTTTTGTTTCAATTATTTTATGAGTGTATTTTTTCATCCAACTTGCTAGGCATGATAAGGTATCATGCTCCTGCTAGAATCTTTCGTGTAGTCCCTCTCGACTTCGAGTCGACCTGACCATAAAATAGGCTAGAATCTTGCGTGATAATTCGATAATTTTTTCTATTACATTATGCTAAGGCCATTTGAATGATCGTTCCATTATAGATAGAGCATGTAAACTCGTCAATGCCAATGCTCGCTTATCCGAGTTCACTGGATTTGGTATTTCGTCATTTAAGAGGCAAGAGAAATAATTTTGAAATTTGAGTAATACTCGATTTTTTTTTTGTTAACACGGCAATAGCGTTTGCGTTTATTCATGAGCGAATATCTTATGCTGTTCGTCTACTTTGAAACTTATTATGAGATTAGCTTTGCGCTTACAATTAGAGGTGGTCATGTGTGAGAGAGTGAAATTATAATTTAATTTGTACGATTTCTTTTTTTTTCTTTCCTGATTTTGAGGATGCCACCTGTACTCCATTTTCCTCTATTGTATTTACCATTGTACTGAAAGGGTTTTAAAGCCGTTCAAGTGTTTAAAATAAATAAAAAATAAAAATATGAAAAAACTTACCGTTATGAATTTTTCAATATCTTTGTGCTGTTGAGATTAATAATTATAATTTGTAATTCAAATTTATGAAAAAAAAACGAGTTTCCAGTTTTTGATTGATAAACTTGATTATGTCAGATGAGTGCATAATCGATGTACTCATCTGACACGTTTTTTGACATTTGTCGCATTGAGTAATTTCCAGTTGAAATAATTTGATGGAAAAAAATTGTACATTTTTTCAAATCGTGCAAATGCAAGCGTATAAATTTCAAATAAATGATATTATTGCGTGTGGCCTTTTATACTGTTAAAATATTGAAATTTTGAATAATTTCTTCCAGATTTCGATAACATTGACGTACGCTATTCTTTTAAAAAATATGTACTGTAAATACCAGAATCGCGGGTTTGATTTTTCGTGTAATCGTTAGTTTAGTTGAATGAAAACTTTTTCAAGCAATAATTTTTTTATCCGATCCCACTCCTGTTAATAAACTATACATTTTATTTATAACAAAATCTTTCATGGCTGATAAAATAATAAACTTTTGTTAATTTTTAAACTAATGTCACAATTTTGCATAAAAAATTCCATTAAACGTTTCAATTTATTTATTCCAAAAAAATTATATACAATATTTATTGATTTAACTAATGTATTAATTGATTGAAATTTTGAACTTCATTTTCAAAGCAATAAAATAAAATTCATGCCTATTTTCAAATTCGCATGCAAGTACTCGTTCACGCAAGCACCATCAATCCAATCCCCAAAAGACATTTTACCAGTAGGAGATTTATAGAGCAAGAATATTTTTTACCGCCTGCACATTCAAATTCATCCACTACTCTTTTTTAAAAAGCTCGTATAACTCATATTTTTTCACTTTAAGCTTCAACTCCGTGCAGTCGTACAGAGTGACAAATGAAACAAATTTTTCATCCATCAAAAAAAAAAAAATAATAAAAAAAGTTACATATCCAGCTCGACATTTCCTAAAGCGCTTACGTACCTTCAGGGTTTTCCCGTGAACATATGCCTATGCGTTCACAGGTCAAAGCCATACCTTTCTCTCTCGCTCTTCACTTCCGGGAAGACATACAACAGCTGCAATTCTCTCTCACACAGACGCTTGCAAAAAAATGTCACATAGGGTTAGTTTGCTACGATACGTCGTTGAGATAGTTTCTCTTCGTACAAGTTGCTTTTTTTTCTGTCCCGACGAAGTTTCCCAAAATATTCGAAGTGGGTTAGGATGTTACTGCAATGTTGGTTTGGCTTTTATTTGTGTGCGATTGATTTTTCTCTTATAGAAGCCTCGCAAGCTTGCAAGTAGTTTGGCTCGAGCGTATCGTAGTGCGCAATGAAAAACTTTTATTATTTTCCAAATCCAGATGTGGAGTTCTGTTACTAGTAGATTTTTATAAAACTCGTAAGTAAAATAATATTGGGGGGATGAACTTTGAAGAATTGACAAACGGAATATTTGTTTTAGCGAGTACATTAAATTTCAGATAAAAATGCTTCATATTTTTGTGTTTTCTAACTTACAGGTTTCGTGCAAAACAAGTGTATAGGAAGAGAGTTTTAATGACACTGAATTTAATAATCACTCAAGAGTTTTTTTTTCTGAAGAAAGAAGTGCAAACTATAATAATTATTTACAGAGACATTGACTGTCATCGCTGCCAACATCGCGTGACCATTTTTTTTTTCTCGAAATCCCAGAACAAACTTTTGCATTATAAAAGACTTCCAATTACTGCAGTTTCCATCGAATAACGGATTGATATTCCTTTCGTAGAATCGAAAACACGGACACTTTTTTCATATTTTGCAAAACGTATTATTTTTTTTTCACTCGATCATTAAAACTCCTTCGCTTGAATAATTAGAACGCACCACACTCTCGTAACGATTACATCGACACAACTTTTTCTCTCTCGCAACAAACGGATCTCGCGCGTCTATAAATTTTCCCAGTTAACGCCGTTCATTTCAATCGCGGATAATTGCATAAACGCCTCCGTTATCGAAAAAAAAAATGCCCTTACGTAAAAAATATCGATAAAATTCGACCAACATTGCCAATCGAAAGGTGAGTGTATCGCGTGGCAATTGAGTAACACGGTGGTGCGCGCGGACAGTCGATATGCGTACAGTTCTCGATGTGCGAAAACCCGAACGCTTTTTCGAAATTTGCACTTGATATATCAAACATGTATGTATCGCATCGGTCATCGAAGAAGAGAGAGTGAGAGAGAAAGAGAAGAAAAAAACGGCAATTTGTAATACGTAAGAGCGCGTTATAATGTGTTTTGCCAACTAATCAAAAGTGGGTCAAAGTCTCGGTGTATGGCTTGTGTAATGTGTTAATGGTGTTTTTGCTGTAAATAACAAAATAATTATGTTTTTTATTTCGTTAAATTGATATTTATTCGTAGAGTTGTAACAATAGTAAATTGTTAGTACAACTAAAATTCCATCTTTAGACGTACTTGCGAACGATCGTATCGCATAACATAGATTTTATAGCATCGTGAGTAGTTTGAAACAAAAAAACTACGCATATAATTTCATAACTTACACGCAGCATAGATGCATATTTCATTTTTTTTTCATTTTCGCAGTATCTATCGACCAACAATGAACAATACAATGAACAACACGATGAACCATTCGGTGAACGAGGAATTCTCCGATCTGTGCTACATCGATCTCAAGTCCGACGATCCTTACGATTTGTTCAATGATTGGTACAAGGAAGCTAGTAAATTTTCAACTGGTTTGCCGGCTGCTCTGTGCTTGGCTACTGTATCTAAGTAAGTTTTTGTTCGAAAAGAAATGAAAATAACTTGTTGGTGAAATTAATCGATGTTCTTTTTTTTCTTTTCGAAGGGATTTGAAAGTGAGCGCGAGACATGTGGTGTTGAGGAGAATAGAGGAGGATGGTTTTGTCGTTTACACGGATAATCGTAGTAGGAAAACTAAGGAGCTGGTGAGTTTTTATAAACTGAATTACTGAATTTTTGTCATGGTTTGTTTTGTTATATGTTTTTATACTTTCAGGCTGAAAATCCAGCGGCTGCTATGTGCTTCTTGTGGGCCTATATAAATGATAAGAATCAACGGATTGCTCAACAAGTGAGTACTAATTTTTTTTTCGTATGTACGGCCAATTCCACCAAAAAAAACTGAATTAATTTGATTTGACTTTTGGCAAATTTAAAACTTAAGGGTGCGTTCGCAATTATTATTATATTCTCAATCTATAATACTAATAGAATCTAAAAATATTAAGGAAAATCAGTCGAAAAAGCATACACGAATTTTCATGGTTTTTCGGAATTTAACATAAAACCAAAAATGATAGCGTTAATCTGACTTCGACTTGACTACGGCTCAAAATACGTCGAAAACCATATGTTATTTTTTTTTTCTACTCGCAATTTCGGCCCTTGTAGAGCTTTTTAAAGTACAACAATGCATAAAAAAACTCAAAACATATGCATAAATTTGACATGAAATTTGCATATTTTCAGAGCTCTACATGGGTCGGAATTTCGAGTCGAAAATAAAAACAAAATATGGTTTCCGACGTATTGTGAGCAGTAGAATTCAATTCTGAAGTCAGATTAACGCTATCATTTTTGGTTTTATGTTAAATTCCAAAAAAAAAACCATGTGCGAAACTAGAAAAAATCAGATTTTCGTTTTTATCGATGTCAGAGTTTTCACGTCATTCGAACACCCTCACAGGTAAAAACGGGGTGGCATAAGAAAGGAGATGATCGACCAGAGCATTACGAATCTTTTGATGCTCTATAGAATCACGTACCTCTAAAATTGAAAGCGTACCCTCATTTGAAATATTTGAAAAAATCGCTGCCGAATTAATGCACTTTTTTTCGTGGGATTAGTCATGTATATATCCGTCTTATAAAAAAGAGAACCTGGCAAAGAGATTTTTTTTTTCAGTGTAGACAATTAAAAGTTTGAAAAGTGTATTAGTATAGTTGTCATGAACTTATTATGAATTGATTGATTTAATAATTAACAATTGAAAATAAGATTTTAAGTAATTTTTATATTACGAGGAGAATAATGCGTATATTCATTCAATTGCCTACCCTTAAAATAAATATACAGATTGATCCTTAGATATGGAAATTGATAGAAAATCTTTGCTTTATACGAAAGTTTTGCTTCGAATAAACAAAATAGGCAATAAAGAAAAAAATATAAATCAATAGATTATCTTGATAAAAAATTGTGAGGAAATTTCGGCTCATTTAGTTGCGTAAAATATTAGAAATTTTTTTTTTTTTTTGACAATGCACTTAGAACCGTAAACACAAATCCACAAAGTTGTAACGGCTGAGCAGTTAAAAAATGACATTTATCTTCATTTTTTTAAAGACGATTTCCATTTTCCTTTTTTTCTTAATAAAGTACTGCATCGAGCGAGCCGAGACTGATTCATATAGTACTCTTATCAAAATAATCTTCTGATTTGACTAAATTTTATACATTAATTTGTATAGCTATAATAGGGTCCTCAAGAAAGTTCGATATCATAAACAAATATGTAAAAAATAAATGAAATAAAATAATTTAAGCACAGATGATGGTTTGTTTTAGTTAGAAGATGGGAAAAAGAAACAAAATTGATCGCATAGCTAAACACGTGAAAGCTTCTATATTACTGAATCTATAAATGTTACTGAACCGGAATGTAGGATATTAAGTATTCAGCAAACTATTAAATTTAAGTAGGGTTAATATTTTTCCAACCGTGGAACGTCGACTGAAGTCTGTTATTTACATTATAAAGGACACATAATGTGATCGTTGAAAACTATATTGTTTTTAGAACTTATACTAAATTTTTATCATTTATTTGAAAATTTTTGATGATTATTTAACAGATCTGCGGATAATTAAAACTTAAAATTTAATTAATATACAGTGTATTTTCAAATCATGAGTGTCAATTGTCAACGTAACTGCCGCATATTTACTTATCTATGAATAATGAATAATATCGTCATATATTGCATTTAAAATAGTGGGAATATTTTATACATGGCGCATTTTCGAATTTTCAATGTCGCCAATCAAAGTTTTGAATTATTTATGCAATAAACTGTTCAATACAAATTTATTTGTAGGTGCGAATAGAAGGCGACGTCGTCGTAGTGGACAAGGAGTCCATCGCCAAACTGTACGAGAAGGACAAATTGTTTGCTAAGATTCGCTCTTACATCTGCCCGCAGGATCAGGAAGTCGATTGGGACGAATTAAAGGCCAAACACGATAAACTTCTCAATGAGGTTCGACTCAACAAGAAAAGCCTCCCGATGCCCGATCACTAGTAAGCGATTCAAAGCTTTCGAAATGTTTCAACGAAATAAACTCTTCAAAATTTCATTTTTTCCTTTTTTTTTTTAATTTTAGCATCGGCTACAAACTCGTGCCAACGGCCATCGAATTTTACTACGCTAGGGATAATTTGATAGGCGATCGAATTCTATTCGAGAGAGACAGTCCGTCGTCAAGCTGGATGCACAAGAGAATCGCAGCCTGAATTCAATTGTGTGTTCACGATATCACTCGTTCGACTAATCTCTTTCTCATTAATTTGATAACCTTGCCCTTACCGTTTATTATGTGCTCTTTTTTTTTAATGATGACTAAACACACTATTATTACTATTTGTATTGTTGTCAGTTTCTATATATAACATTTTTTTAATCGAAACACACTATACACCACTATATATTCATCTTGTTATTATCTGATTTACTAGTTGATGGAGCAAGCATTAATAAAATTAGAGTATTTATACGAATTGTTGGATCTTTTTCTTAAGGTATGTATTATGTATATTTTAGATTTTTTTTTCAGATGTCGAGCTTTTTCCATTAAGCATTTGTGATACCATTTTACCTTCTATCCAAAGAATTTTACTTCCATAAAGTTTCAAAAAAGCGTCATTATTTTCATAGAATCATATTACTTTCGTTAGTAAGCTATGTAAATCTCTCCTATAATAGAACTAGACAAAGAAGCTAGATGAAGTTGAAAATAAAAATGAGAAAAAATTTTAACTATGAAAAAGTTATTTCGGGAATTTTTACAATAGAAATTCTGCTTGAACATGTTTTGAAAAAAATAGAATTGAGCATATAAAACAACGAATATCGAGAAGAATAAATAAATAAAAGAAAAAGGCTATCAGACCAAAAAATTGCAATAAATAACTAGAGCAAAAGCATCCGTGTATATAATACACACGAAGTATCGACAATCGATGCTCCCATAAAAGCACAAACAGATACAAAACAGAGAAAAAAAAATCAACATAACTATATAATATACAATCAATACATTTACATAATATATATAACACTCAAGTCTCAATTCGATGATCTAACATAACTAGCGTCGGCGAGTATACATGTATACGAGGAGGAGGTCAATCGAAATCGACAAGCAATATTGGAAATTGTGGCATCTCCTTTGGCGGATTGCGCGCATCATTGTCATTTCACGTGTCCATTGCGCGAAACAATGCGCATACACACAGACGCGCGCGAGCTTGCACCACCCACTAATTGACATGCATTTGGGTCGTGGCCGTGTATACGTCCTGCAGTGTATATGTACAGTATATGGAAAGTCCTTTTCTCTGACGTGAATTCCCTCGTCGGTTTTGCAGGCAAAGCTAATAATCGTTTGGGTTTATATATATGACGAAATCCTTTAAAAAACACACTTTTTTGGGGTCTAGAATGGCAACATTTTTTTTTAAAGCTAAGACTTCCGGACCTTTTTCCTCTTCTTTTTGAAGGTATATAGTGTCGGACAATGCTCGTGAACATTGGAAAAGTCCTCGGGAACTATATTTTTTCAGCATTTTCCCGATGTTAATAACAAACTAAAAATGTAATTATTTTGCAAATTGTTCTATAACTTGTCACCGGATAATTATTTTTGAATGAAACTTTTTTCTACGTAAAGGTCTTCTTTTTTGCTATAATTTTGATTGGTCAAAAATGTTTTTAGCGGTCTTAAAAGTCGAGAAATCAATATTTGAAGAAATGCCGTTTTTCGCCTATTTTCTGTGAGAATGCCCATTTGATTATAATGGGGAAATACCGAAAAAGTAGTTCCTGCAGATTTTTCCAACGTTTGCGAGCATTTCCCGACACTATATACCTTCAAAAAGAAGAGGAAAAAGGTCCGGAAGCCTTAGCATCTAAAAAAAATTTGCCATTCTAGACTCCACAAAAGTGTGTTTTTTTAAGGATTTCGTTATATACGTTGTTGTAGCATAGCCTTGCAGGGGGATCAACGTTTATTATTGCGCTAATGAAGTGGGAGAGACGGAATGTCAATTGTTTTTTTTGGAGGTCGTTCTGGTTGGGATAATTTTTTTGCTATTTTTTTAGTTTTAATTTTGAGAGAAAGTTAAGGATTACAGATGTCTCTGGTGGAAAATTTCACGTATACTTCGTGAACAATGCCGAAATTTTTCGTCATTAGCGAAAGTGAATTTTTCTTTTATAATGGCTTAGTTCGCCGAGAATTCGTCAAACTAATGTTATATATTTATTATGAGTAGTAATTCATTTATCATTGTTACAATACACAGCAATTTATTTATAATATTAAAGCTGCAGGGGTGAAGTCAGATATTTACATAACAATAACAATCATACGGGATTCAAGTCGGTTGTCCAAGAATCCAGACAGTAATCCAAAAATAAAGAAGTTAAATATGAGAATCGAGACATTGGTATAATTCGACCGTCTATCCTAAAAAGCATTAATTATTGATGCAGCACCAAATTTTCAATCAATTTTTCATTTTTGGCTTAGTTAGCTTTGATTTTTGGTCTGCATTATTAGTAACTGCCTATCTGTTCTAAAAAAGTATCAATTATTCATGCAGCACTGTAAACTTTAATCGAATTTTTTATTTTTGCACAGTTAGCCACGATTTTCTGTCTATATTATTATTAACTGACTGTCATTCCTAAAAAGCTTGAAATATTTATGCAGCACTATGAAGATGAATCAGTATCGTCAATTTTCGTTTTGTGTTATTAGTATATGTAACACACTATTTTTTCTGTAAAAAAACACTAATAAATTAATGATGCAGCACTTTGAAATTGAATCTATTTTGTCTAATTATAGCTTCAATTTACGATTCGTAATTAGTAATTGGCTGTCTATCCCTAAAGGCATTTTGGAAATCGAATTAATTTTTCATTCTTATCCAGTTAAAATATTAATGAAACACGAAATCTATTTTTATTATGTGTCTACACCATCGCGATACAACAAGATAAGTTCCTCTAACGTCGATCGAATATTTACAATGCGCGCGGGAGATAGCTGACCGAATTCTTTGCCAGAGAGACACCGTCAAGATGAATGTACCAGAGAAATTCCAAAAAAAAAACACGTCTCCACGACTCGTTCTTATATACCAAATGCTATATTAAGAATTTCTCTCTTTCTCTAACTTGCTGTACCGTCTATGCTATCTCGGTTTTTATGAGCTGTTATGACGTATACGGATTTTTGAAATTTTTTGAAAAAAGAAAGGACTTTAGCTTTTTCACTCTGAAAATTGTAATCTTTCATGACAAATATGTAAATAAATCGTGAGAGAGAGAGATGAATTTTTCAGATTTAAAAGAATTAATTATTCAAGGTCGAACAACTGTTTATACGAATACACGATAACGCACGTGTTATAGATCTAGAGATTATCATTTTTTTATATGATCCGTGGAAAAAAAAAACTCCTCCGTTTCACAGATCAGAGCAGTAATAAATCTTATGAGATGCAAATGTTTCATTTAGCGAATTTAGTATCAGAAGTAAAAATCGTGTTATTAGTACTTTTATCTTGCGCTAAATTTATGATGCAGTTTCAAGGTTTACATGAACAAATGTCTCGTGCACACTTCAATTTATACACGATTTACTGCAATTTCAAAGGGATGATTTCAATTTTTTCGCCAATTTAAAAAAATCGGTGGATGGATGTTGCGAAACATTTAATAAAGTCACACGATTGATTCATGTTTTTTTTTTGTTTATTATAGTTTTGATTGAATAATGTGTTGAAGGTGATTAAAGTTTGTGTTTGGTACATCAGTATGAAAAAAAAAAATCGAAGTAGCATGAATAAATTGACGTACTAAGATTTCCGAGAGAAAATTAATTTATTCCTATACAAAAAAAAACTCCCTTCAACCACTCGAACCATCCCAATAAAAAAAATACAAGCTCAATATAAAAAAAATCAGAGCAAAAAAAAAATCTTCATATTACTGGCAAAAAAGCTCATGTACTTCCTATACATATACATATAATGCATAAAATCGCGTCGCGAGCAGCAGCAGTATACGCGCAACCCCCGAGAGCGAATGGCTTTTTGCGGTCCCACACACGGCGGCGGCGACGGCGTCTGCTGCTCTAAAATTCATCGTGTGCAATGTGCAACGAGCTTCACGTGTACCTTATAGTATCCGCCTCTCTTTTCTCGACACGCACACAGAATGCGCGCGCGAGGGATTAAAATTCAAGGCATCCCCGCACTGCTGTTGACGTTTTGGGGGAGGCGCGGGCTAAGGAAAATACTACTGCCGCATGCCCTTTGTTTTTCGACTCTCTGGCTTAAACGGCTGTTGTGGGGATTGAATGATTTATGGCTTTTTTTTTAGGGCGACGTGGGTGGCTGGATTAGATGTATATAATTCTACGTTGATGATGCATAAATTTGAAGATAATTTGGAATGTCATAAAGTTTTGTGAAAAATTTTTGTTTATTTAATGACTTTTTTTTTGAAGTTTTTTTTGTGAAATATAAGATTTTTTTATAAACAAAATAGATGTATAACGATATGTCTCGACCGCCACGTATCAACATACAATATTTATTATCGCGATCTATCATTTATAGAAGTGGACTTATATGACTGAAAGAATAATGCGCGCAGCACGTTTTATTGATAACACAATGTAATTTTGGGAATTCGCTTATCTCTTTGCAATCGCGGTTGACTTCTCATCTATATTTTATTACAAAGAAACGTCAAAATAAACACGGGAATTAACTCAGCAGCGATGTTTCAATGAGCTTTGATAACATTGTAGCGTGTGATAATATAGAATAACAAATTTTTGTTTAAATTTTCAATCATATAAAGTACGTCTGATAACGATAAAATTATAAAATTATATTTTTTTCGATTAGATGCTAAACAGACTGCAGAATTTTAATATTAAAATTCTCTAAAAAATAATAATGTCTAGTAATAATCATAAATCCGGGCTTGCGATATTACAATCACTATAATTCTAAATATACTTATCTAAAAAAAGATTTTATCTATATTGCCTTTTTATTGCATCACATTAAAAAAAAATCAAGAGAGTCAATGACAATTCACTAAAACAATAATCAAGTCAGCGAAGTGTGTAATATACACACGTGTTGACTCATCAATCTTATACTTAATTAATCTCTATCCGCAAAATGCAAAAAAAAAAAAAAGAAAAGTCGACTGCCGAAATCGTCGAGTGCGCGCGCGACAGATATCAATAGTCGATTGGATTACGTAGACTCGCATTGTCGTCGACAATCATTACCGGATAATCATTTGTCACGGATCAGAGATAAGCTACTTCATCAATCGAGTATCGTAATATACATATATATTGCTGTCTCTATCAAAATTCACGCAAAACGTACTTGTCCCCGTCACAACGAAAATAAAAAAAAAACAACACTTCTTCCTATCGTCGAATTAGCCATTCAAATGACACACCGAAAAGTATTTCACACTCGATTATTGCATATATCATAATACATATATATATATATCGAATGTTTACATACACATTCATACATCACGTGAACACACAACTCACACACACATACACGCATAGAGCGACCAGACCAGACAGAGAGAGACGTACACACAAACAAAAGAGACAGGGAGGCGCGTGCGCGTATATCGCTGCGGTTTAAAGTCCAGCCGTCGAAAAATTATCGCCGGCCCCAAATCCGCCAGACGTCTGCGCACACACTTGTCTATACACTATGTAGCCGTGTAGGTGTGAGAGAGTAGTAGAGAGAGAGAGAGAGAGAGAGAGAGAGAGAGAGAGAGAGAGAGAGAGAGAGAGAGAGAAGCGCAGACTGCGAGAGTGCGGCGCAGTCTCGAGCGTTTTGTTTTGAGACGCCCCCGTCTCGTCGCCTTGTGCCGTCTACTCTCGCGGAAAAGGGCGTCTGGCCTGGCTGCTGGCTGGCTGCTGCTGCTGCTTTTTTGCGGTCTACGTCTTATCGATTGTTCGCTGAGAGAGACAGACAGACAGACAGACAGACTGAGTTAAGTGAGTGAGACATGACTTATAGCTTCGGAGCGCAAAGCTTTCTAAGCAACTCGTAGTGCAAGATCGAGCGACGATTTCCGTTTTGTGCGTGTACAGTGTGTGCAAGTGCGAGATGAGTTGAGTTTACGAGAAAAACCCAAGTGTCCCGGAGAGCGAGACAGACGGAGAGAGAGAGGTGAGTGTATGAGTAACACCGAGTGACCCTGTTTTACGTATATTCGCGACGAGTGCGAGGTTAGAATAATGAGAGATTGATCATTAACGTTGTGTGCTTTTTTTTTAAAGGTGTAAGGTGAATACTCTGCTCAATGGCTTAAGCGAGTATTAGTTTGTGTGAACAGTTATGAGGTCTATCGTAGCCATCCTGGTGGTCTGCGGTGCAGGCTTGGTGGCTGCTGACAAGATATGCGCTGTCAGGAACAGAGATATCCAGAGTCAATCCAACACTGATGCCGATGGCATTGAGGACTCTTTCAACATCAATAGTCACAACCAGGTGAGGAATTTAAAAAGAGAACACAAATTTTTTTGTTTCGGTGTGATTGTTTAACAAGTGCTGTATGTTTGTGTTTGCAGACTGACAATGATGTCAAGTTTGAGAAATGCAACGACTACTGCTATGCCTTCTGGAGGGAGGAGAACACATCAAATGGAACTATAATGAATATTTTTTCTCAAGGTAAGTTTGTCTTGTCGAATGCTTGTTGAGTTTTTATTGTAACTGACGATTGGAATTTGTTGCAGGATGTTGGAATCAAGGTGGTCACGATTGCGAGAATCCAGAGTGCATAGGTAATCGATGGACTAAAGCACTGACTAACGGCAAGTTTTGCTGCTGCAAAGGGGATTATTGTAATGTCAATGTCACTGATCCCTTTGAGAATAAATTACTATTGACCAGTCCAGCAAGTAAGAGTAATTTAAGTGTGATCGTTACAGGTATCTTTTATTTGTTATTTTTCCGTTTTTTTTCTTTGAGAGAGTTTTCATTTATTTGCTCAAGTTTATTTTGTTACCAATGTATGTTTTGTTAATTATCCTTATACTTATCACTTTGTTTACGTCTGGAGTTGAATTTATTATTTTTAAATTTAAATTCTCTCATTTGACCTTCTTTCCTCGCGATTTTAGCAGTTTTTAATTGATTTATTTTGGTGTGCATTGCAGCAACTGAGTACCTAGGACAGCCAGATTCAGAACATCTAATGTTGATAACAGTAACTACCTTAGCATGTATCTTACTAGTCACACTTACAGTGGCAGTTTTAATCTACCACGTGTACAAGAACAATGTTATGATGAGACTGGGCAAACCTCTGCCTTACGACGATAACTATAACGAGGGTAATGAGCTTAGGACTGGTACTTACACTTTTGATCACTTAAAACTGGCAACCATCGTCGGTAAGTATTCACGCTTTAATTTTACTTTTTTCGCGCGACGAATTTAAAAAATACAATTTGTATATTTAGGTGAAGGAAGATACGGTTCGGTATGGCAAGGCAGCATGGGTGATCAAGAAGTAGCCGTGAAAATTTTTCCAGGTCACTATCAGAGCTATTTTATAAACGAACGAGACATCTACAGATTGCCTTTTATGGAACATCCATCGTTACTGCATTATTATGGTAATTTATCAGCAGGCATCATAACGTCAATGAAATGTTTGCAAGCTACTGATTAAATTTTTTTATAGGATCTGACGAAAGAGTTAGTATGGACGGCAATACGGAATATCTCTTGGTACTCTCCTACGCAACAGGCGGTACATTAACGGACTTTTTGCGCCATCATACATTCGACTGGATGACTTTCTGTAAAATGGGATTGTCGATAGTCAAAGGGCTCGCTTACTTACACACGGATTATCGCAAAGGAGGTAAGTCAAAATTGGAACTTGATTGAAGAATAACGTTGGTAATTTGTGATTTTTTTTTCATTACAGACAAGTTTAAGCCTTGCGTGGCGCACAGAGACATGAATTCGAATAACATCCTGATCAAGGCTGATGGTACATGCTGCATCTGCGATCTTGGTCTCGCGGTGCAAATTTCGGGATCCAAGTATTTTACCAACGGAGAGGAGCAGCATGCCGAAACTAAATCCATCAACGATGTATGTTGACTTTTGATTGTTTTTTTTTATGTTGCTGATTGGCTAATTTTTTTCACATTCTTGCGCACGAAGTGTTGTAATATTTCGAACTTTTGCTGATGGCGGGGGAAAGAAAAGAACTGATTTTTCTTGCATCATCAACGTCGCGACGGAGCATATAAGTTTGCGACTTCTTGCGTCATTTTCTATCTAATTTAACATGTGTTTACGTGATTTCAAAGAATACATTGACACTGCTTTAATGAAGTTTATTTTAGATTTCGTCTGGTTTTAATAGAGAAATTTAAATTGAAGTAGTAGGACTCGTGTCAATTTTTTTGTATTTAATTTTCATTCATCATTGCTGTAATAGAATTTTATTCTTGGAAAGTTATATCCCATTATTATCAAGCAGCATTTGTTCCTAAGAGATAACTAGCGACTCTGTCGTGAAAACAATCACTACACAAAAATTAAACAATGATTTTAATACTACAGGTGGGCACGCTTCTGTACATGGCGCCAGAAGTACTCGAAGGTGCGGTGAATCTGCGAGATTGCGAGAGTTCGTTAAAGCAAATCGACGTATACGCGATGGGTTTGATACTCTGGGAGTTGGTGTGCCGATGTAGCGATATTTATGTTCCTGGTAGCGAAGTGCCGCCTTACAGACTTCCTTTCGAGAAGGAAATTGGTAAGCATTTGGTTTTATTTAATTTTTCAATGAGTGTCTTTGCTTGAAGCAAAAGAAAAGCATTGATTTGCATAAAATTATGATTAGAATATTGAAATCAGACGCGAATATTTACCGAGTTATCGCTCTCGATTGTTGCATTTGAATACAATAAAGCAATTTTTTATTTTGAACAATTAGTCAGCGCTCGCGCGCTAATTAGTTTGTAAATCGATTTAAACGAAAAAAAAACAAAACAAAAATTTTCTTAATCTGAATCGATAAAGCTTACAATGTATTCCAAACAAATTTATACACTTGCGACAATCATCCAAAATTCATAACATACGCGCCGTGGCAAGCTGATAAACACCGAATCATTTGACACGCGCGACCGAAAGCACGCAAGTCGCACTCGGTATTCATTCACATTTTTATCAGTCTGATAAATAATTAATCTCCAGTTTCTTCAATGAAATTACGTAAAGTCATGTTCTTTCGTCTTTTTTTTTTCTCTACACGTTTAGGTCTCCATCCGACGTTCGAGCAAATGCAAGTACTAGTATCCCGTAACAAAGCACGTCCCATGCTCGAGGGCAACGTTGCCGATAAGCCGGGTGTACGCTTGATTAGGGAAACTATGGAGGATTGCTGGGATTCCGATGCGGAAGCTCGGCTCACTGCGCTTTGTATTGAGGAACGATTGATGGAACTTCAATCTCATCGAAGTAAGTGATTTTTCTATGACTGAATAATCAATTGTTAATAGGACATTTGCAAAAAAAAAAATTTTTAATTTATTGATTTGAAACTCTGTGAATTCTAAGAAAAAGTCATTAGTTATAGGGAAACGAATTATACATTGCATTTTTTTATTAAAAATTTAATAATCAATTTTGCATTTCATACTTTGGAAAGTGATCATTTTCAAATGACTTTTTAAAACAAAAATCTATCAATTCTCGATTGTCAATATCAAAAATATCGTTACTCACTATAGAGTAACATGAATGAAACTAATTCTTATTATTATAAATCTAAAAATCAGTATATTAACATGAAAATCAATTTATTTGCAGTAACGATGTATTTCACGGACGGGAGTCCAATGATGAATTCCCACTGTGGACTTGTGCCTTCGACAACAAATAGCCTTTACAGCGACGCGCCTCATCACGAAGTCGCTCACCATCATCACGTTGTGCAGATGGAGAGCAACGACGTGACCGTCGACAATTTAGTAACTTTATCCCCGGCGGAAAGCAGCTCACACGAGCATAGCGGTAAGTGCTTTTAATTGATTCCGATAGAGCAACGCTTTTTTTCACGGACAAAGTCGTTGAAATGAGGAATGACGGGTTCAATGAATAAGCGTGATGTACAAAATAAATAAAATGCTTATTATTATTATGTCGGAATCACATAGGATTATGCAAGATACTTTAAGTTTCGTTGTTGTAATGATCATTTGTCAATTTATGTTAAAAAACAAGAGTTTCATCGATCATTCGTTTTGATGAATATTTTGATTGGATCGACTGGTGCAATCGGATCATCCGATTGACTTTGTATTTCAAGGAACGAGGTGACCTAAAAAGGAAAACAATAATTTAATATTTATATTTTTTTACAATAATTACTTTGATGATTAAATTCTTGCACTTACATCATCAAATTCCATGTCACTAAGATCAGCATTGTTGTCTCCGGGATTCAAGCAAGAACTCGAGCTGTCACCGTCAACCTCGCAAGAGTTTGACGCTCGGTTTAACGCATCTTTCCAATAATAGAATAAAGCCGTGTCTTTCTCGCGTCCTTCCCATACATCAGATTTCTCAGCGCTCCTAAACTCTTGCAATGTATTTGGATCCAGCCTCTCTTCGAACATTTGTAAAAATTTTGTAGCAGTTAAAATTGATCCCTTCTGTTCTATTGGTTTGGGAGTTACAGTTGTTGCATAAGATGCAAATTCTACTCGATCCTTTGTTTTATCTGATGCTATTCTGTCTGGAATCTTCTTGAAATTAACGGAATCTACTGACATGGGATACAATCCGCAATTTACAAAACCATTCTTTAGAAGATCAGTAACATTGAGCGTATCGACAATAGATTTTAGATAAGGCGCAATATTTTCCTTTACAATAGCTTCAGTCTTGTTTACTTTACAGTACACATCTATACCTTTTTGCCAAGCTGTCTTTAATGGCGAAAATAATGTTTCCAAAGGGTGTAACAAATGTGCTGAGTTTGGATGTAAAGCTATCAATTCAATTCTGTGTTCTGTGCAAAACTCAGTCAGTGATTGAGTTACATGTGAAACTTTACCAGGCAAAAACAGTACAATTGGAAATTCTATGTTGTTTTTAACAAGCCATGGATAGAAGCAATCTGTTATGTATTCATAAAAATTTTCTGCCGTCACATTAGCACTTTCAGATTTTCCAATCATCCATCCAGGTGGCATCATCTTATACAAGTTAGCAGGAATCGCATCCTCGTTGAATACAATCATTGGACATGTCAATTGATCAGCTGCATTGCCAGTCATTTGTACGCACAAACTAATGTTACTAATATTTTTATCTGGATTTGCTATAAACATAGTCTCTGAACTGAACACTCTCGACGGATCAATACCCAACAGATTCTTCTCCTGTAGATACCTCTCAACATTTGCAAACCAATTTCTAACTCCACTCTCGGTTGCAGCAGCTTTAGCAATAGCTATGTTATCCAATACCCTCTGATTGATCTTTTCATTGCGATTTAGAAAATTCCTGTACCAATGATCACCTGGCCGACCATTTGTGAAAGGCTGATATCTGTTTGACTTCTTCAATAACATAAGAACACTGTTCTTTAATTGTTGCTTGGCCACAGGCATTCCAATATTGCTGCAATCAATTATCCATTGAACCAATGCCTCCTCTTCATCGGCAGTGAGAACAGTTCCAGGACCAGGCCCCTTCTCAATGTCTTTCGCTTTTTGTTTGTTATGCAGCGTCGTACGTGGAATTTGATATTTTGCACTTGCTCTTAAAACTGGCATTCCAGCCTTGATTGCTGCCATAGCCTCCTTCAAGGTTTCTTTGCTGTATTTCACACGCTTTTTTCTCTCCATATTCGATGATATTTTGGCACGATAGGCAGAAATTTATTGTGAATTTGATTCTTTTAACCTGGAAGAACGTGAATATTTTCATACAATTACATTATTTACTGCGAGTCAATGATTACTGACAGCCGAAAATACTGGAAAATACAAGCACAACAATAACACCGCCATGATAAACGTACACTGCTTCCATAGAACACACACATCGTACACAGATGCGCTTTAGGTTAAGTATTATCGATTTACAGAGTCATTCGCGACGTTACCGGTGGCCAAATTGTAGAAGGAAATTTAAAAAGCTTTCGTTTTTAAACACTATTAGTATATTTTTTTTGAATTCATTTACTTGTTCGATTGTAAAATGATTTTGACAATTGTTATTTAATGCAAATTTTTTTGATTATTTTACTTTTCAATTTTTATTCATTAGATTGATATGATATTGTTTTTAATTTTTACATCCATTTAAGTTGATTTAAAAAACAAAATATACATATTATTATAAGTTTTTTCACTAGGATATTGAAAAATTTTCTGTAAATATAGTATAGTATTTGAAATATTGAAAAGAAAAGAAAATTACTAAAATCAATCAACCCTTTTTTTCGTCTTCAACAGCGAAAAATTCAAACGAGATAGCATCGAGCGTCCAGCAGCAGCATCAGCAGCAACAATTATTGCAGCCATACCAGGGCAGGAACCCATGCATGGAACGGAACTTGATGCTACAGTCGGACTCGTGTGAAGAACTTGACTGCCGTGGCAACGTCCTTGTTAACAAGTCGTCCAAACATTGCACCAGCGCCGATAGTCAAAGTCTCGTGCCACATGATTATCTTGGCCATCATCAGCAGCTCATTCACGCTCAGCAGCAGCAGCAACAATTATCGCTGAGGCCTGTTACGCCTATTCCTTATGTTCAGGTACAGAGACAATTTATTTGAAAAAAAAAAAAAAAATCTTTAAAAACTGTAGAGAGATGTTACGTATGACATTTTTTTGAAAAATTTCTTTTTTTAAATAATATTACTTATCAATCAACAGAAAAATTGGTTTGAATGCCATCAGATTTTAATAAAAGGATGAAACAACAATATCCAAATATTTTCAAACTCACTTTATTTTTTATGGCGCAACCGGCAGTTCAGAATTTCGGTGTTTTATTCATGGGAAATCCGACAGCTGTAAAGACAGGCCATCACCTTCTTTTATAGCAGCAGAACCTAGAAATTGCTGACTCTAGATAAAAAGAGGGTGTCTGTAGTAAAAGTAGTCGAACCGCGCCTGTAAAAGCGTCTAGCAGTGACGGTTGTACATATTGTTACTTCGACACATGCGGAACTCATAAATTTTTTGATGAAGTCTAATATCAAACGTCAATTTATCATTTTCTATTACCTTGTTAGAAATAATTGAATGAGAAATTATTAAACGGCGTTTCTTTTTGCAGAACGTCATCTCGGAATGCAGTGGCGGCAGCACATCGTACAATAAGCTCAAACAGACGAACGTCCAGGAGTCGTGTTACACAGCACCGGCGATCAGCGACAGTCCTCGAAAGCGCCGTTTTTCCGGCTGGTCGAATCTGAAGAAAATCCTCGCCAGCAAGAAGATGGCACATCATCAACCAGCCTACACGAGATGCCACATCGAGCGCGAGGATTCCAAATCGAATCTACTCGCCAGCAAAAATCAACAACAACAACAGCAGCCTCGCGTCGTCGAGAAAGCCGACAACAACGAGCGCCCATCCACTTTGCCGTTGGTGCAGCTTCGCAAAAAATCGAGTTTAGAGAGCTTAAACGAGATGGCCGCCAGCAACTCCAATCTGCAGCCCAAAGACACGAGTTCGCGAACAAAGACTACGAGTGATTTGCCATCGTCGACTCGGAAAATCCGTCGAGGCGGCGGACAAGCCGCGAGATTTTCGCTGTACGACGATCGCATAATGTGCAACATTCTCACGGAGACCGACGACGAGAATGCGAAGGAGAGCGGCGTGTCGTCGAGTTCCGTGCCGGATTTCGGTGACGAGCAGCAGCTTAATGCCGCCAAGGACTTCAAGGATGTCACTTGCTTCTAAATCAAAGCGCTCTGTACAGTCGCGAGACAGGTTTTATCTTTTTGTACATACGTTTTGCAATGCAGGCACGGATTACCTGTGATTTGAATTAGACAAGACTTTTCTCTTTTTACACTCTTTTTTTTTTGGCGCGAGAGATTTTGTTTCTCGTGTTTTTTTTTTTCTATTTTCCTTTGACTTCTGCTCGGATGCGTGTTTTTACTGAAGATATGGTTACGTTTTTGATCGACGTGATTATTATTGTGTTGAATGAAACGTGCTTTTACGATGCGACTGGTCATTGTTACTCATTCATTGCATCCGCGGTTAAACTTGCTCATTTGATACGCATTCATGTATAAAGTAACGTAAGATATACCTTGATTTTTTTAAATTTGTATATTTTTGCTTTTAATGTACATGTTTTCAGCGTTTTTACTAATATGATATTATCGGAAATACGATTAATCTTTTTCGAAGACGACAAATAAGCTTTTTTTATGCTTTTGCTCAAACAATGCGTTCTAATGCTCAAAGTGCAGAAAACTTAATCGAACAAGTATAATATTACTTTTAATTAGCGTAGTAAAAATGTAAAAGCGAGCAGAAGAATTAATATTTGCCTTGATCGATTGTTTTTTTTTTCTAGTCTACCGATTTGATAATTGCAATTAGAGTGTTTATCTCTATACAGACAATATTTTGAATGAGAGGTCAAATTAAAAATTAAGTGCTATTCAACGAAACTTCAATGTGTAAACTTTAGGGTACTTAATATGCCAACACGTTGCATATATATGTTCGAAATTCGACGAAACGTAGATTTTTCTAAGGAGCAACAAACAATCGTTCGAAATCACAGGTACCTAGCGTTTAAGAGTAATTTTACGTACTACTTTTCAGCATGTCACGACGAAAGAAAAAAAAAACAATATATGTCTCATGCTTGCGAAGAGAAATAAAAAATAACTTTATACTTCTGCGATAATTCTATTTCATAATATACGCGAAGCCTTCATTGTCGCATGTTTACGGACTACCGTTGCTATGGCGGAAAAAGTAATTTAGTGAGGCGATTGTGACTATATTTATATATTTCCATTGGTGGCAATTGAATTCGTAGTGAAATTTTAGTTTTGTAAAGTTATTAATTTTTTTAATTTTTTTTTATTATGTCGAATTAATTTATATAAAGAAAATGACTTTTTTTTTAAGTTGGCTGTTTGGAAATCTAGCAATGTAAAACTCGAGACACAAAGTGCAATGACACGATTTAAAGTAAAAAAAAAAAAAAGAAATTACGTACTCAAAGCGCGCGCGTGCGATCGCAAGTCCGTTACAAAGGCAACGACGCTATGTGATCGGTTGATTATTATTATTATTATTATTATTATGCTAGCGTGAATTTAAAAGCGACTGGTCGAAACGTGTTAGGATCTCTTTCTCCAAAGAAGCCAAGCTTCGTAAGGACTTTAAGCATTGTATCATTGTTTTGTTACTGAATAGGCGATAAGGACACGAGAAACGGATAGTGAACAAAAATTGCAGGTGACAAAAGAAAAAAAGCGAGTAGTTGTGATCATTACGTTTTGAGTAGATCTTATAGAAAAAAAATTATGCCCGATATTTTCCAAAGTGTACACAACTACATTCCAAATGTATAATATTTTTTCTTTTTTTTATATTCTGTTTGTCTTATTATTTGGTTGAATAGTTTCATATTCTAAAGAGAAGTTTTTTTTCTACGCTTGTTCGTGTAAGTAGATTTTCAAAGAAAATTTACGATTATATGATAATAAAAAAAAAGGTATTAAATCAATGTAAAGCCCATGTTTTTTTAAAATAAAATACGATACATCCTTACACATCTTTTCTTGATTATTTCTTCCCTAGCAACCTTGCACAATTAATCGATTTTTCAGTAGTTATAGGTAATGTTGTTTCTTTGAATAACCATATACAATGAAATAATTTAAACATAATTTATGTTTCCAATTGGTTTTAAAAAGCACTATAAAAATTGATTAGCTAGAGACTATGGAATATTTACAATGACGGTACAGTCACAACGAAAAACTGCGAACTCTCATTGACTCGCCAACGTTAGCGAAGCAATTTCCTCAATATTCAACTGTGATTTTAGGCCATTATCTTGAAACAAAAGCGAGAAATGCATTGTTACAACCGGCGAAGGAGACTTGGCTGAAGATCACCGAGATCGACTTGCCGGATATTTGTCTTGAAGGCATATTTGCTAATCTGAATACTGGTGACTTATTCGAATTTATTGAATGAACAAGCAAAAACCGCACGTAGCGAGAAAAACTGGTGGCATTGGCTGATTAGGCAGAATCATTGATGTAAGTAGATTGAAATCACATCGAAATGAAATTTGGCACCAATAGTAATTACATATGAAAAACTATGAATTGACAAGGGGAGACCACACCCTCCGGGTCATGGATTTTGTTTAAAGCTGGTGAGTGGCCTTCTTTTATGTAAAAATGAAAGCCCCTAGAAGGATTCTATCCCATGCGCCCTTGTTCAGCAGTTATCGGGATTTATATATGATATATTGAAGAATAGAGCTCCTATTTAAATCAAAATAACTCTTGAAATATTGAGTCTATCGTAATTTTAGGGTTACCAATAAAAAGCTGAGGTCAAATCCTTCTTGTAAAAAAATTCCAATTCATTCGTAAGTTGTGTCGATTTGAATTTTTCATTCAAAATACTTAACAAAATTTTCAAAACCCCAAAAGTGCTAGATTATTATGGAAATCTTTATCGCGACACAACTTACGAACGGATTGGAATTTTTTTGACAATTTTTTTAAAAGAAGGATTTGATCTCAGCTTTCTATTGGTAATCCTAAAATTACAATAGACTCATTATTTCAAGAGTTATTTCGATTTATATAGGGACTCTATTTTACAATCTATCAGATACAAGTCCCGATATCTCCCGAATAAAGGCCCGATGGGAGAGAATCCTTCAAGGGGCTTATATTTCTTTACCAAAGAAGGCCACTGACCAAGTTTAAACAAAATCCATGACCCGGAGAGTGTGGTCTCCTTTTGTGAGTTCAACATGCAGATATGATTCTAGATTCAGTTAAAATGTTTATAAAAAGTCATTATCTTCCAACCGTTCGCTAAAAACACTGACTATATAAAATGAGAAAATATCTACTTTAAAAATAAATATGTATTAGGTAAAAAAAATTGAAAGTAGAAATGTTATTATGTAGGCTTCTGCAAAAGCTCGAACTCTGAGTCAGCTCGACTCTTCAATCTCTCGAATTTTTCGAGATTTTTGACTGCTACAATATCGACTGAGTATCGGAATAAGCATAGAGAAGAAAAAAATGTGACGCTCAAGTTTTTCTCGGAAGTTTTCTCAAATTAGACAAACATATAATGAACACATTAAAATTCAATTTTACCTAGCAGAAATGGGTAACATAATTCAATTAGCTAGAAAACTTGAAAAATTTAAGTAAACCCGGCATTTTAACACATACTTATAGACTCCATGTGTAAAATAATTCGAAAGCTTAAAACCTCGAGCCGCTCCGAACCTCGAAAGCACGAGCTGCTCGGAAAGCTCGAGCTTTTACCTTCGAGCCCGGGCCGAGCCGAGCCTTTGCAGAATCCTAGAAGCAATCGAGTATTTTTCTTTTTTAGGTTATTCGTTTGTGTAATTATCGTTGCTATGGAATTAAAAAAGCTTTTTTCACGATGTTTGGAAGATGGAAATGAATTT
>JAWWMK010008712.1:0-26396 GCA_035047105.1 Galeopsomyia nigrocyanea
CGAATAGTACGATAAGTACGAATAGTACGATTTCGAATAGTACGATTTCGAATAGTACGATAAGTACGAATAGTACGGTTTCGAATAGTACGATAAGTACGAATAGTACGATTTCGAATTGATCATCATTTATGGAATATAAAATGATTTTTTACATTGTTCTCTACGCACTATTTCGAAATGTGCAAGGCAGCATAGTTTGTACACAGGTAAGACGCCGCAGAGAGACTGTGTGTGAAAGAGACAGAGAAGCGAGAGACTTTATATACCTGAGATTCCGGTTAGGGCGCGCGGCAGACGTCTCTAATTTGGCGCGTCTGGACCTATGCGTCGGCTCTCTCTCTCTCTCTCTCTCTCTTTCTTCTTTTGTGCGTCGGTGAATATGCGCCCCGGCATTTTCGAAACGAAATCGAAAGGCCTTGTAGCATCGATAAAACAAAAAAAAAAGAAAACTATGATCGTTGTGAAGACTGCGCCAATTAAGAGAGGAATATAAAGACATGAGGCTAATCAACCGAAAAGTGATGTCGTCTGAGGTCATCAGCAGCAGTAGCAGCGGCTCTTGACGATGGCGGGAAATATACAATGTCGCATATGGATATATATGCGTGTGTGTGTGTGTGTGTGTGTGTGTGTGTGTGTGTGTATGTGTGTGGCGCCCAAAGCGACTTGTTGCTAGGCGCGAGCGATCTCTTACTCTCTTCGAGGCCACCAACCGTTACTACACACACACACACACACACACACGCCACTCAACAGAACGAGAGAGAGAGAGAGAGAGAGAGAGAGAGATCTAACAAAGGACCATTGTTGCTGGAAGATCTTGGCAACAGTCTGCATAGAATCGTTTTTCACTTCTTTTTCTTTTTCCGCATGGATTTTTGGCAAAACTCGTTAGACATGCTCTCCGCTCTGCTTCAGTGGTGTTAATCGGATAAGCTTTTGTTCGCTCGTCCACAAAAAAAACCCAAAAATATCAATTGGCTTAACGAGTTTTTTTTCTCCTTCTTGCCGACAGAAAAAAAAGCGACAATTGATATACATGCGGGTATGACATTACCATATCGTAATTATCCACAAACATATGTATTATATCGTGGTCGCGTCATTCATATCCAGCTAGCTCGAGGAAAAACGCGCTCCGCGCGATCGAGTTCGCTTGTACTTTTAACGGGAAAAACGCTTTAACGGAGCTCTGTGTGTGAGTACGCGCGCGGGAATTCATAATCGATCGATCGACGTTAATTGCCGTCTTGCCTATGTGCGTGTGTTTATTTTTCCGGGGAGCTCTCTCGGTGTCTCCCGACGATTGCGTTTCATCGTATTATACTCCGCGGTTTTATTGATTGTCTCGAAATAGACGCGATTGTGAAAAAACTTGCGTATAACGTATACTGTTTTTTTTTCCACGCTTCTGGATATAAACATGGGCACGACGTAAATAATATAATTGTTTTTTTTTCTTCATCTGTATTACTCGATCAAGTGAAAAAAATTGATTTTTGATTAATTTAACGTGATCGACGAATGAAACTGCGAGCGACGAAAAAAAAAAAACGAGCAAAGACCTCGCGGAGTCGCGCCATTAATCTCGTCTCATCACAACGTACACGCAAGAACACAAATACACACACGCATTGAGAATCGTGGGACAAGAGTCACGCGGACTCGCGAATTCAGGAAGCAGCAGCTGCGTGCCACGCGAGGGTTAATCGCCAATTGAACCGCGCTCGAGTTTAATATTGATGTGTATAGTGTGCATATATATCTGTGTGCGTGCTCGCGATCTTCTTTCTTTTCTTTTTTTTTCTTAGGGGGGGGGGGGGGGGGTCACGTTTATATGCACGAGGAAAAAAAAAGAGAGAAATATAAAGTCGCGTCCCTGGTGCTTTATTTGCAAACGCGAACGTAAGATGATATATAGTATGTTATTTTTCCCTCTCTCTTTCGACGTGGCTTTTCTTATAATACATAGAGATAAGAGACATTGACGTTATGCTTGGTTTGCGCTCTCTAAATTGGAAAAAATTAAGGAAAGCGACGACGATGCTCGCTCGCGAATGAGTTTAGTATAGCGTGAAATTAATTTCAAAAGAGAGGGAGAGAGAGAGAGAGAGAGAGAGCTTTGATGCTCGCGCGAAGGCTACGCCAATATTATCGATATTCTAATCATAAGTGATTTAATATGCGAGAGAAACGTCGATATATGCAACGCCTGAGTCATTGCATTTAATGAAAAATTTTATACAATTATTCGATGAATCAGAAGCCATTACAAGTAAACGAGTTTTTTTTTATTATTAAAAAAAAAGTTGAAGTTTAAAAAATGATTGCAACTCCAGAAGATGATATATAAAGCATTGATGTCGGGAACTTGTGGTCGGTAAAACACCAACTTAGGTGACACCTGTCAGGTGGAGATTTACGGGTGACAGGTGTCGCTTTGGCTAATCAGCACTACTTGTTATCACTACAGCTGGTAACAGGTGGTTCTCAGTCGTCGAGGTTTCAGTCTGTTTTATCATCTCTCGCGCTTGACTCCAGGGATAAGTGAAATATGACTCCTTATATGGTATAAACTGATATCGAGTTATCTGTTTTACCGATCACGGGTAAACCGATTCTTCAAGTTAGATTGTTACTGTGTCGGTGCTAATTATAATTAACATTCACGCTTCAAGTCCTATCGTAAATATTTTCGCAATAACGTCATTTCTCTCGTTCACTGACAAAATAACAAAGAGCGTATTATAACGAACGCACATGCCGATAGTAAGATGAATTTTTCATTTTATTGTTGCATTTATTGGCGAGTTATTCGATAAGGAAACTTATTTCCTGTAATTCATGCAGTTGGAGCAATTATATGATAAAGAGTCATCTTTAAACATATTTTCATTCTTAGTTTTTCTATTTAATTAGTAGCATTGTACATCGTAGATATTTCTAATTAAAAAAAAAACAATAAATGTTACTCACTCGTGTCATTTTCTGGCGACTGTATACCTTCTCCCACATCTTCGGGTGCCGTGGATAGCGCTGCAACAAACAATTAATTTATTTTCAATACTTGGGCGCAAAAATGTGTGATTCGAGTAACGACCAAATTTACGACATGTTATTGCACATAAAATATTTTCAATTAAAGTTAGAAAACACTGTAGTCCGATTTTACAAACTTACTATTTTTTGTAATTAATGCAATGAGTATTTAAATTCATTTTGAACAAAAGGATAAAAATACTCAATATTGATATTATCAATAAATTTTTCCTAATATGCGCATATTAATGATAACATCTTCTAATCCTGGCCTGAAAAATCAGCCGTCTACATCAGTAGCAAGTACGTGTGTGACATAACTGATAACGCACAGCTGAACACGCATTGCCAAAGAAAGCTCGCGCGATAAAGACGGATAATGAATATTAACTTTTCATTTTTAAATTGAGAGGAAAGAAGTTTGTGGAAGATCGATGCACGCAAGATTTATAAAAAAAATCTTACATAATAACTGGATTTCAAATGTACTTGCGTATAGCAAGTAGTGAACGGCATATTAAATTTGCTAGTTTTTTTGACGTTACTAATTTTCAATCGTTGATTATTGTCTAACTTTACTTTACAATTTTTTTCATATAATTTGGATTGACGTATTGGGGAATCACGCGTTTTCGATGTGATAAATATATGATAATATATAGATTATCAATATTATTGATTTATACTTTTATCTTGCAGACATTTTATAGATAAATGATCTTCGACTCAAAATAGTACTGTATTTATTTATTGTAAATTTAATAATATGACAGATCAAACAATCAAAAAATTTTAAGCTTCTTTTCCTAAATTGGAGCATTGTTATATTAATTGTAGCTTCCTCACTTACGCATGCAAAATAAAAAGAAAACATTAAAATTTATTAGGTAGTTTCATCTGATGTAATTCAACTGAACTAATTTAAAATTGAAATTATGCGAAATTAAAAAAATGTAATCGATTTGTAATATGTCCCACAATGTTAAATTTATGACGTACATTACATACTCAGTAGCAAAAAAAAATTGTCTTTCTTATGAGAAACTAGTTTACATCAATTAATGAAGTTGATCTGAGGACAAAAAATTACTCATATAGGTACTTGAAAGAAAAATCCTACAAAAAATGTGCATTAAGCAATTTTAATGTTGAAACTCGTTTTCTTGTGGTTTTTTTTAGTAATCATAGTATCTTTAGAAACAACGTTCGCTGATTTCGCGGTAAAAAAAATCCATAAAAAAGTAACACGTTTTGAGTGCCCACAAAAAAAGGGAAGAGAATATAAAAACAGATCGAAATTTTACAAATTAGCTTTGAATGGTACTACAATTTCAATGAAATAAGTTCTAGAGTTCATGCAAATATCCCCCTCAATATAAAAAAAATATAAGAAAATAAACATAACTGAATATCTTGATAATTAAAATGATTGAGCGTTAAAAGCGTGGTAGAAACACATGCCTGCTGTAATTCCTCATCTATTATGTGCTTATTAGTATTATTGCCTTTTTTCCTCAATGTATTTGAAACATAGTTATGCGATTGAATTTTTTCCTTAATCTTATCGAAATTGTCGAGAAATTAGCAAAAATATCGCCGCCGGAATTGTAACTCCTCGAGTAATGCTTATGCGCATTAACATTTATGTGTCCCTGCATTTATCGAGTAATGAATGATTGCAAATAATAAATTACTGTATTTCTACACATGTACAAGCGTCCTAACCATCGCGAATATTTTATCAAATGAATTAAAAAAAATTAATTGAGGGATAAAGCATCGATAAAATCAACGTTGTGTGAAACAATATGATAAATCGACGTAACTTGCGATAATTTCATGATTTTCGAGCACTAACAGTAAATTATCTGAGCACAGTATTTTTCCAAAAAGTGAATCAAACTTCATGTTATGAATGTAAATGGTGTTATTATCAATAATTATATGGATAATCAATATTTAACCAAATTCCGATAATTTATTAATCAATGGACAGCACGTTGAAGCTGATTTTCCTCAGTTGTTGTTGGTTTACTACGAAATTGATAACCGATCAACAATATTTGTTCAATATTTATATCAACGTTCAATCGTTTGTTGAGAAAACAGCAGCAATTTTTTTTTTTTCATGAGTATCACAAACGGAAATATGCACAAGTGTGTTATCGGTCGGTAGAGTCATTGCTCGAATTCCTAGCACGGGTGCAAATCCAGATAAAGGTTATGAACTCTAATGGTTGACTTTGGCGCGCAAATATTAAGATTTTCTTACATAAAAATGTATTGTATGAAGAAGTATGCTAATCAAATAAATATTTTCTTTTCTTTTTCTGAATCACTGACCAGTTGTCGGAAAATCTTGAATTATTGTGTAGCATTTCAGAAAAAAAAACTATTTTGAAAGTAAAATTAGGATTGAGTTTATTATCTTCTTCGTCGATGAAGTGTAGCACGCTTTTCTAAGAAATTCATTTGTTAATGCATGTAGTTTAATTACCAGTTTGACAGGTGATTATATTTTTCACAAATTACCATTTTCACGTAACAGCACCGTTGCGCAGTCGTAACAATAAATGACAAATTTGTCTCAAGTATTAGTATATTTTTGTTACGCGGCAATTCTATTATCTCGTTTTTTGTTTATCAATCTTGAAATAACCCCCCAAAAAAGTGATAATTTTATCAAAATGAGCAGTAAGTTTTGAGGATATGAAAGAAAGCCAGCATTAGCATTGTTTACTTACAAACACCCCTGGTAACTGCCGATTTTTCGTGCATCTTGGCTTTATGACGTAGCTCTCAGATTCAATTAATTAATTCAACGTTCTGTATCATAAACGTCGCTGGAACCACGCACAACGCTCGCACTTCACAACAAATCTCGCACTTATTTTCCTTGGAAAAACAAGAGCGGAAAATTGGCACGTATCGTAGAGAGAGAGAGAGAGAGAGAGAGAGTGAGAGAGAGAGAGGGAGAGAGTGACACGACGCGTCGGCAACGGCGTCCCAACACCGACTGACCGGCCGGCAGAATTTATGGGGTGGGTGGAGTCGCTCCTTACAAGGTACAGCGAAATTTTTCGAAACAATTTGGCAACATCGTGTCACGTGAAAATCTGCTCGCAGACACGACGCCACAGTGGTACTCTTCTATAGCACATTTCACAGGGACGCGCACTGTGTGGACTATATAATAAACTGCACGAGGGGACGATCAACACTGGAGCGTCTTCGCTCCGATCGCTCGTCTTTTATCGCGAGCATGGATTAGATCGTTATCGTACGAGGGCAACGGCGACGACGCGGCTGTCGAGTTTTCTCAGGTGTGTGTGTATGTGTGTGTGTGTGTATGCGTGTCTGTGCGCGATGTTTACTTGCATAGGGAAATTTCAAAGCCGCGTCATCTTAACTTCGGACGAGGAAAGCATTGCTGAAGTTGTTCATTGCTGACTATATTTAGTTCGATCGGTATTAAGGTCTGTATATATATCCTCATCTTTGCGAGCGTGTTGGTGAGATAAGGTGTGCGGAGCATTAAAATAATATTCAGGTTTTACGGAATATTTTCACTCGATATCTGTCGATTTTAGTTATATACTAGACGAAACTGGATAAATCGAGATAACGATCTTTCTCTTTCTTCTTGTTCTTCGTCGCGATTATTTTACCCCTGTTTACAAATGCATTTTTCTCGGTTGCATTGTCACAACCGACTCTATAGTCAATGTTTACGTCGCGTATTTTCCTTTTTTTTTTTACAAGTCGATACAGAGCAGACACCTTGTGCCGATTTTTTTAGGGATTTTTTTTAGACGAGTGAGGTTTGATTTATTTATTGTCGATAAGCAATCAATGACACTATAGTAATAGGGAAATCACACGTGCGATTGTCTAAATAAATAAGCCTTACTTTTATACGTATGTTTACACCCCCTACGACAAGACGCACATTCCGCGACGAAGATAAGCTGAGGAGTGTTTATAACCGATAAGGAATACTGATGAATTGCAAATATTTCGGGGATTTTTAAAGTGGGTGGTTTATTCCACATATTGAGTGCAAGAGTAGCGTCGTTAGTTATGCACTTGTCAAGGCATCATTTACTCTAATTTTTTTTTTATCTTAGGAGATATGTCGCTCAATGACCGATCAAGCGTTTAATTCTGGACAAGCTAAGTTGCGTAAGAGAGATTGGCGATCGCTATTGTTTCCGAAGGTGGCTGTACTTTTTGATATCGATCGTAAAGTTTGATAGCCGTTAACAATGAGCATTCCGTTATTCTGTGATAATTTTTTGTAAAATTATTCAGATGTCTTTAAAACTTGATATATATTCTTAACGTTTGCTTTTGAAAATTCTTTCTGGAAGAAAAATTATCGAGTAACTTTAAATCATACCTATACTTTATCAGTAATTATACTTACATGAAAGTGTGATAAGTGATTTTTAATTTAATAATCTTTGAGTATTTCTGAAACAAAGTGCGAATTCTTGAATTCAGAATAATTGATCAAGCACAGCTGAATGAACGTTTTTGAAAATTTTAAATATATGATGAAAAACGTGTTCTTGAAACTTGTAATTCTGTATAAACCTAAAATTAGTATAAAGTGGTAAAACCTATTAAATCACTTTTCCTTTCTAATCACAACTAAATCAATGCGATCGACCTTTGATTTCTACTTCACGCGGCAATGATAACGCAAGTGTACGAGCCTCCGAGTCTACAATCAGCATTCAATAAACGAGAATTAAAAATTAAAAAAAGTTGTTGCAATTACAAGTGTAGACGAAGAGTTGGAGAGTTCGCATGCATGCCGATAAGGGAGGAAAAGTAAGTTTTCGTGTCAGCGGGTCATTGTTGCAGAGCTGCTCCACTGACAACATCGCCACTGGCAATAAAAAGGACAGAACGCGTTCGTTTTTTCAGTAAAAGTACGTCACCAAAGAGAGAGAGAGAGAGAGAGAGGAAGTTCGATCGATCTTCGTGCTGGCTTTCAAGTCCACGTGTCAGTGTCAATCGTTATCGATTCGTTAATGCAATTTCTCTTTAAAGCGACTTGTTAATATTGTAAAAAAAAAAAACGTTTCGGTTTCTAGTAACTACAGATTTTCTATTTTGTTTGACTACTACTTCTTTGCTACATTGCCGCGATTTTTATAATTTGGAGCAGACCACGCGCGACACGTGCTCTCGTCTGTCGTGCGACACAAAAAGATGAACTGCAACGCCACGTCATTTATATTCAGATTATTTTTATCTCAAAAGTAGGCTAGAAGAGTAAATATCAGCATGATTCAGAAATTTACGCGACTCGGAGAGGTACAAGGAAAAAAAAAGTTAATTTCACGATGCAAAGTGCTCGACTATTTAAATAAAGTTTTTCTTCAATATTTCGTGTTCGACGTTTGACAAAAAAAATTTTAATATTTCATTAAATTGATTTTTTCCCCTCTACGAGGTCTTTCGTGAACATTCGCGCAGCACATCATAACTGTAATATTCAACGTCAGCTTTGTCATCACGTAGACAAAAAATAATCGGTTTATATAATTTATTCGAATACACGAGAACATTTTTTTTTTAAATCAGTGCAGCATCCTGTCATTCCTCATCAGGTACTGTAAAATTAGAGCGCGAGAAGAAGAAAAAAAAAGCCAAAAGAAGACCACCGCAGTCCGCGAGATTATAGTGATGCATTGCGCAAGATCGTCGCTTGGACGTATATATTATCAGGTGCGCGCACTTGACGTAGCTGCATGATTGTTACTTACTCGTGAGGCCGTCGCGGTAGCCACATATACCGAACAAGGAGTCGTGTCACTCGAAAATTTTTTTCTCTCTGTCTTTTTTTTTCTCGTAAAAGTGGAATGCGTAAATCAGCCGAGTTGATTTCACATGCGTGTCGATCGACGACAGATCGACAATTAATTACACGAATGATATAGTCGATGGAGAAAAATACGCGTTTTGAAGTGACGTAGGTGTTGATAATTGAAAATTGTGAAAAAAGAATTTTTCTCAATAACGCGATATTTTGCAACTATAATACTAATAATGAACGATATACGCTTCGTTAGGATTAATTGGAGCGTGAAACGAAGTCGGAAGAAATTTTTGGCGCACTAGAAATTCTATCGTCGGCTAATGTACATCGTAAACAAAAATATTATTATACTTTGTAGGCGATTTTCATGCAGTTTGCACAGTATTTTCGACGACTCGTTCGGTTTTTTTCTTCTTTGCGCGAATAATAAATCAGTTATTTTTCTTCTGACACGCGAAAGCAACATTCGCGAGCTATTGAAGATTTTTCTTTTCTTTCTGCTTTGTGACATTTGATTTATGATACTTTAAAAATAGTTGTGGTTTTTCTACAGAAAAAAAAATGCAGACGTTTAGATAAAGATGTTATTTTTAAAACAATCGATAAACATTTCCAGCAAAATAAGCGCATCAGCTTGTGCCTGAAACCGCAATCGAAGTAGCGCGCGATTGCAAAATCGCGCGAGTTCGAGACTATTTTAGTAACCAAGACCGTCGCTTGCAGGTGTGCGATTCATCTAAAACAGATAAGAATCGCTCGATTCGAATACGAAATATCATTGATAGAGCGGCACTCAATGGATTTTGCCGCAGACAAATAGAGTATATATACTACACGTCTTGCGATTTAATGTGTTTGAAGATGTTTAATGTCATCAGCTTGATTTTTAAGCCGAAAATATCCACCGTCGCGATTATTTTAGATCACATAAATTTCACGTCACTATGTATGAATAGAAAATTCTCCAATGGCACGAGTAAAACCGTTGAGACACCATGCCAAAAAAAAAGGCGGCTGACCTAACCGTCAAAACAAATGTTAATTTTAACGAACCACTGCCCCTTCGTCGTATTTTCCCATATCAAGTTGCTATATGACTTTTCTCTCGCGCGCGGGGTTTTTCCCCGCAAGCACAACAGACATCGCTGCGATATTTGGCATCGGCCGCGAACTTGATCGTCGCGGGCGCTTTTGCTTTGCTTTGGAAATCGGCCAATGTCGCCGCAGCACAAAACTTTGGGTGCTCACACGAATACAAGTGCATCTCAGAGCAAGCATCTTTAGCTTGTAAAATGTCGGAAGAAGAAGAAAAAAAAAACGAGTGAAGCGGGCGAAGAAAGGAAAACGAGGAGAAAGAAGTTATCAATGACGCAGGTCGACAACGAGAGGTATTTTTAACAGATTGCAATTGTGAGAAAATGATGTGTTTTCAAGGCTTATTTCATTCTTCTTTATTTTTTTTCCGCAAAATTCGAGAATTTCATCTTTTTTGAAAAAAAATATCTTAGGAAGAAGTGTAGATTAAGTACGAAAATCTAAAAAAAAATCTGCTAATACTGGTAATTGTACTAGATCATCGCTAATCTGACGATATTTAATCTGAAATGATTCCATACTTTGCACAGCTATTACATATACTCTGTTGATAAATTTATGTAATACCTTCTTGAAGTTGCGACGAATTTATCAACCGTTTGACTTATATAAACGTAGATCGATTTTTCATCTTCTTTTTTTTTACTTATAAATTGGATTTTTTTATTCAACTCGGGAATCCATTATATTCGTTTCTCGTTTTTTTTTTCTCTTACTTTTATCTTACACAATTCCTCGCGTGTATATTGTTCGAGAACGATGACAAATCACAAATGCGACTAATTTTCTCGATCAGCGCCAGCGATTTCCAATCTTATACCCCACTCTGCGCACGAATTCTCATCAAATGCGTATATTTGAAATAGATATTTTTTTTCCTTCGAGTTCTTTATCAAGACTAGACCGGTTTTTTTTTTTTATTGTATTTTCCTTGACAATGGTCATGGTTCGACGTAACGTCACATTTATTTCTGTTAAATTGACGACAATTCTGCAGTGTTCTCTATAATTGCAATCATTCATTAATGTTCATCGCAGCAGCAGCACAAGAAACTATTTTACACTTTACGACTGGGATGCAAACAATGATACTTCGTAAAAATAGAAAAAGCCTGTACTTTCGCGCAAGACGTCAAAGATTTGGCGTATAGCTTAAAGTTGTAAATGTATTATCTTTGTTGCCGCGCTCCGAATTGTTTCTCGAACTCGTAGAAAGAATTCTGCACGTGTAAAGCCAGGAAAGAATGATGTTTGCACAGTGGCTTAGAGAGCACGAAAGAAACTAAACTCAAATTCTTTAAGCATACGCACGTTTGTTGCTCGTAGTTTAGCGTAGATTATTGCTCCTCTTGCGTAACGGAGCTTCAAGAATTTCACAAAGTTCGAGTTACTGATATAGCGCTTCTCAACGATTCTCATGCTAATAATAAAGAATTTTTGTATTGATGTTGAAGATATTTATGTAATAAAGTATGTCTAATGATTTCGTCTTTCTTTATAAATAAGGTAATTAGCATAGCTTCTATTTTGTCGTGATACAGAATTTTCTAGAAGTTAGCTGCGCGTGTCGTGGCTTAAAGACAAATAATAATTCAAAGCGGATAAATCAATCCGAATAATAAAATAGAAATAATTGTTGTTGTAAAAACCCAAAAATATCATCTAGTTTTCCATAAAGAAACTTCTTAATGCCACGCTTTTTGTATATTATACAATAAAATCAACCCGAAAAGTCGTAAAGCCACTAAAACTAAAAAGAGCAAAACATACATCGTAGTCCGTTAACTCTCGCGGCCATGAAACAGATCATCCACGTGTCTTCGTCGTCAATACAAAGCCCAATTAACTAGGATCATCAATTTATAACTCTGCCGTCTGACTTTGAACTTCGATCGCAAATACACAGACACTTTCGAAGCACTCGTGTGCCAAGAAAAGAAGTATGGCGCTAACGGTATTTCCACGAATATTGGCTCTTTCTCTCATGTCGACGCGAGTCTGTGCAAAATAGTCAGGAATGTTCTGCGTGACGATTTTGGCGGGCACCTGTAGCACGTCGCGACGCAATTCACCGGCAACGTCACAGGACGATGAAGCTTCCCGCTGACGTAAGCTTTTTTGTGTCGATAGCCAAATGTCTCTATATATTATATGATTTGTTGAAACATAATTTAAAAAAAACCGTTGTTTGTCGAATCCAAAGATGAGTTTCTTCGTATTGTGGAAAGTTTTGTGTTGTATTTTGAGATTGCATAAAAATGTAAAGTATGGATTCATTTTGTCATCCACTTGTAAGCCGCAGGAAAAGCAAGATAAAAATAATGAAATGTAAAATTATTTGAGCGCAAATAATTAATTTATTTGTTTATTTGAATAAGTTACATTGGAAATTTAAATCACAAACTGATTCACATTTTTTGCTTCAGCGAAACAACAACTTCAGTCAGCAAAACAATTTTCAAAAATTTCCAGAATCATCAGAATCCCAAAAATAAAAGACAGTACACACGATACCAACCGAGTACATATACATCAGTCTAACGCCCGTCTGGTCGTTTTATTCGGAAAATCAAAAATAAACATAGCTCGCAAAGTGCGGGTGTATTTATTGTTTTGGAGTCAAGCCAGACATTTGCTAGACGCTTCTGCGCGACGGGCACACAACTATACAGCCGTGACAGTGGATAGAGAAAATCAAAAACCTATCTAATTTCATTGATTAAGCGGCATAAAGGTACATACGAACTGACATTTGTTGGAAGTTAAGTTTAGCTTGTACGTCTGACAAAGTGTCTAGATTAGAGTCACATTGGCTACCACCATTTTGTCGATGATAAATTTAAAAAAATCTTTATAGAGTTCCGATTTCAAACACCGGAAGATCTTGATACTACAAGTTTCATTTTCGAAAACTTGTTCTACAAACCATTACTTGACAAATTTCTAGATATGTATCTTACGATTGCTTAAAATGATAATTATTTTCACTTTGTTGGTCATTGGAAAATACGGACAGGAAATAGCTAATCATTTATCGGTCTGTCACAGTTTTGAAATGCATTGACAAGGATTTATTCGTTATCAAAACGATGTCTTGACCAAAAACGTAATTAACTCAGAGTGTCGATGATTAATTGATTAACCAATTGCGGAAATCCAAGTTTATATAACACATTATTTCTGAATAAATATTTCTTGACGTCAACATTTGAAAATCTCACTCATTAGAGAATTTTCAATAATTATAAAAAGGATGTCCATATTTTTTCTTTAAATTCAAATTATGAAAAAGCGAGTACAATTGTATTATAAAGTGATATAGGTACTGCTTGATTATTCTCAAAAATTGTAAACAAATGACTAACTAATATTAAATCAGTAATTATTAATCACAATTCAACCTGTGGATGAATGGCAACAGCCGGTTTTTTCTTAAAATTCCATTCATTCTTGAAATAAAATATGACAATTGAATAGTAACTTATGGAATTTCACTTGAAATCTTCATACAGTTAAACAAACACGAATTAATCACACATCTAACAACTTGAAACAATGTTTTAACAACCAATTTGGCCATTGCAAGGCACTTTTTTTATTTGCTTTTTTTCTTATTGCATGAAGATGTGATACACAAGGTTTATAGTACCATATATCTCATTTCAATGAAAGTCGTAAAGCTTTTGACAAATTTACCTTTTGTGATATGAATATTGATTACTTTCGAGGTTCACTGACATAAAAAGCATTCGTGATGTTGCACCAGACCAATTAAGACGAATAAAAAAAAAAGAAATTCCTTAGCTTGGAAATGTACGCATGCCTCAAAGTATTGAGATCGATTTCACAACATTATTATTGTCACGTTAATCCATCATAGCTACACGCTCCTTTCATAATTATTATTACTTTATTGAGGATCATAAAGCACAATTAACAACACGAGTTGCGCACATGTAAATATTTTTTTTCCGTTTTTTTTTTTCACAAAACAATTGTTTATTGGTGTCGGCTCATGCCGATACGCTCTAACGGCTCAATATAATAACAATCCAGCATCAGATAAGCTTGTGATAAAGTAATGATGGAAAAAATACATCTGCGCGTCACAAATGAAGTGAAGTAACTCGATAATTTCCAGTGATGCTATTAATAAAACGTAAAAAAACTCGAGAAATTAGGAAATTCATTTTTTCACAATGAAAACCACTGACATTGACACTTGGAATAATATTTTTCGGTATTTTTGTGTACTTTTGACCTGATAAGCGACGAGACAATACCGCAAAGAATGAGTCGTAAAAATGGTTGTCTGGAAATTATTTTTGGAAATGTCAGTTGAATTGTGAAATATTTAATTGCTCGTTTAAGGTTATGCCTACATTCTCCGGAAAATACCTGTTCGTAGAAACGAAATCTATTTTCATCGTATTTGGTACGGAAAAAGTTGTAGCTTTAAACGTATCAGACAATTGCAAACAATCTCTCAACAGACTAAACAGTAAGTCTTTAATAAACAAGCGAAGTCGTTGCTTCGAGTCGATGAAAGAAAAAGATAATTCTTAAAACTATAATCTCCGTATAAATGCACAAAACAACAGCACGGTATGGCCAAATAAAAGAGAGTGTGCATAACAGAGCGGTAAGTAAAACACAGGCGCCGATGCAGGCGTAATTGAAGGAAAATTTCGCTGTCTCACAAAAACCGCAGTCAATGACAAGGCGAAACAGAGATCGATCCAGATGGAAATGGAGAGCGGCCTTGCAAACTCTTCTTTCACATGTAAACAGTCTTAAAGAGGCAAAAAATCTTCCATCACTGCACTTCCTCCTTTGTTCTCGTACGTATACGTACGGCGCAGTTTTTATTGACAAGGGCGTGATATATACCTATACGTTTCTTCGCCTTTATTCTTGTTTTTTTTTATTTTTGCGCGCGGAAACATTTCGCAATGTTTTGTTTGTCGGATGTCGAAATAATGTGTTTTCTTTAAGGTTTGAACGGCGACGCATCCGATATTTTTGACGAACGTAGAGAAAACCGCACGTGACGAATGGCCAATGACATGCGATGACAGTGAATGAATAATCCAGTGAAAGTGAAACTCGTCCGCACGTGACTCCATATGGTGCGGCACTCGCTCGCACTTGGAAATATGTATGTATACATGCGGCACGAAAGCTCCGCGCACGCGAGAGTCGCGCGACTTGCTATTCCCAAAAGCGATAGTGAAAACAACAGTTTCAACTTAACTAAACTGATGGCGTTGCGTAATCAAATTGAGTGGCTTTCAGCAGGAACAATGCTATTTTGGTAACGTTCATTCTGAGAAAATAAAAGCATGATCGAGGAGGCTTACTGAAAGAGGAAGTTTGGATCTATTTTTAGAGAAAAATATTGTAGACGTTACAGTTAATTGAAATTACACGCGTATTCTCGAATGAGATATTTCAATATTGAAGCTGAACTTTAATCGTTACTCGGCGTGAGTAGAGGCAATAACGAAGTAGAAGCTAGCAAGAAAAAAAAAACTACTGAAGAATAAATAAAAAGACTCTAGTGAGCCTGTGTTCCTCGTTTGCATTTCTCTTTTCCGAAATTACTAGCAGGTCACTGAACTTTTGTCTCGCGGCGAATTTATTTTAAGGATAGAGCTTTTTTTCCTACAAGGGTGAGCTCCATATACTTTGTGTCTGGGCTTGCAAACCAAGAACTCCAGTAACCTTTCGCGTGAAGGACTACCATACGAATAGCATGCTCGGATCGTAAAAGAAAAGTACACTGATGAGTCATGTTCGTGCATGAAATTAAAGGTTCTCAATCCTCTGGCTAGGCATTAATGAAAATTACTCCTTGGAATTAGATTTGCTTAGAGGCACATGGCAACAAGGATTTTTTTTAACTAATTTTTTACTTGTTTGCTGTAGCGCCTACTATAAATTGTTAAAACTGGTGGAATTGAAAAAGAGTTTTGCAATAAATAAGTTTGAAAAATAAAAAATTGAGCTACTGTAATTAGCATCGTTAAGATTAATAATACTTTTTATCCTCAAAACAAAAAAAAAATTCAAAAAGACAATTACCAATGTGCGTCAAAACGCATTCAATAAAAAAAAGATTACACGAAACAGTATCACACGAAAACGAAAAATTTGTCGAAAAAGTCCGTGTTCAGTCAACGCAACGGGAAGTACGAGTATAATAAACTCGTGTGCACGAGAACGCAAAGTGTCATTACACGCTGTCTATAAATTAATGATCAGTGTAGACGTTAGCGGCCAAGGTCGGCTGTCGCAGAGAGGAGAACCTTCGCGAAGGTCGATATATCTTTGACTTATCAGTCGGAGCACGTTACTCCCCTCACCTTCGTGTTTCCTACTACATTTCACTTTTATTCATGCATACGTGCGTTTTTCTTCTTCACGCTCTCTCTATTTCTATCTCTCTATCTCGATGAATTGTGTATACACCATGTGAAACGAGATTGATGGATTCTGAAGGGAAAATAAATAAACTAATAGACAGAACGAAAGTTAGAACAAACCTCATTGATTTTGCTTTTATTATATCGAATGGAGGTAAATTATGAGATTGATTGTTTTGATGTTTACTATACAATCGATTTATTTTTGAATTGTGTGGTTTTTTCCGCTCTTTTGTTACACATTTTGGGGGCCGTAAACTAGACAGTAGAAATTATTTTTAGAGAGTTTTATCTTTCAAAACGTTGGAGTATTTTAAATTACGATTTTTTAATCTTCAAAACAAAACTATTTTTAGTGTACGCATTAATAACATTTATCGACGGATCAACTACTTACTTAGAGAAAAAAAATCAATACCTTTGATTGCAATATAAGTTCTGAACTTACGGTTTACAGCAAGAACCAGCAATAAAGTTTTGAAACTCACCTGAAAAACAAAAATAAATCAAATTAGCCAAATAAGTTACACATTCAAATTCTAAACATACTGTGTTTATAATCAATCTCAAATATTTCTAATTTATCAACGCATAACAAAACCATAGCCTTTTTTTAATTTTTGAAAATCTTTGATTTCCAAAAATGTTGAAAATACATTTTGTTCAACTGCTATATAGTTGTGCCAGAGAAATTTGTGTGAACTGCCAAGATCCGCCGAAAACCGGCTAATCTATTAATGGCCACACACAAATTTGCTTATGTGTGTTTTGGCACATTTAGATGACAAGACCTGACGTATCTCTGCATGTACATTATTTTGGTTGAACTATAGATCTATGAAATTGTTTTCAAAGTAAGCCCGTATATAGGTTATCTTATTCTAAAACTAAAAATAGCATAATCACACGATCGAATAATTTCAGTTTCCTCAATTCGCTTGAGAGCGACTTAGTCATGCTGCAATTATTTCTATTTTTATTAAAAGGCTTTAAAAAAGCTTGAAGTAGTTGAAATAATAGTTTCAATAATGAATTGTATACTATTTTCGTTGGATTTCAAAATTACAAGTCGAATATTATCTTTATAACGTACTTTGAAAATATCTGATTAAATCAGTGAACATTTATGAAACATTCAGAGCTCATAAGTCAAAGTCATTCTATGATCAAAAGGTAATTTTTCTTTTTTATACAAATTGACCGAATAAGCATTCTCGTAGGTGAACAAGTACATTACAAGTAAGCAAATTTAACACTGAAACTTGTTCTATTCCAGTATAAGATTATCAGGTGCCAGCAAAAATGTCATGACTTATCCTTCGGTCTACTTTGATTTACAGCTAGACTTTATTACAAAGCAGAAAAGAGCTAATGGAGTCTTGCAAAGTCTGTTAGATAGTATCTGCCTTCGTTATATTTCAATGTAAACTGATAATTTGAACATAGTTCTTTCAGTATGATTTTTCGAAGCATTTTAATTGGATTTTATGCTAAAATGTGTGAGTAAGACTTAATTTTTTAATAGACGTTGAACTCTACCTATAATACATCATTGCATCACGAAAAGGAATAGAAGCACTGATTTTGCCAATGTTATTTCTCGAGTATGAATACCATTTGAACGTTTATGATTCACCAGAAGTTGGCAAATTGATAGCTTAGACGAAAACATTCTACTTTCTCTATAGTTTTATTCTTTTTCTCAGAAACTATAAATTAAATCCAGGCAGTTACTTCAATAAATAATATCAATTGTATATGATTCAGAAACACATTGTAGTCAATTAATTTAAATGTAGTTGTATTAAAAAAGTGGAAAATAATAATACTGTATTAAATTCTTGACCCAACCTTTGACCCCGTTTAGACCAAGTTATACGATAATGGTTATGTAAAGTGAACGTCAAATTTATAATTCAAGTGAAACCAGAACAAAAAATGCATAGCATATTGGCCCAACTATTGTTTTTCAATTAGACAAAAACTTTTCGATCTGAAAAGAAATCGATTTATCATGAAATATAACGCAAAATTCATTACTTCTATAATATAATCGGGGCATCCGACTGGAGATTTTTCATCTCATATTTGATTAGAAATGTGTGATTGAAACATTGACGTAGTTTTCTCAGAAGAACTTTATCATTCGGTATGCGGAACTGACATCAAATCAACCAAGAATAAGTTTGATTCTCATGTTAGTTTACAATTTTTTACGCTTATTGCAAATTTTTCATGACATTATGAAACTGAAACGAAAAATACGATAAGAATGCTTAATTTTAACGAAGCAAGCTTTTTTTAGTCATTCAAGATACTTTCAACTTATTTTCACGACTGTGGCAATCACAAGTTCTTTATTTAAACAGTTGTGTTTGCACAGTATGTTCACAAATTATTTGTGAGTGGTGTGGAGTACAGTGATTAAATTACAACGTCCGTCACGCCTTTTGAATATCACGGTAAGAACGTTCGTTTATAAAAATTCATGTACTTTTATACTCTATTGAAAATATCATAAATAATTGTTGGCGCGTTGTAAAATGAAAAGTGACCATATTTTAATAAAGAATAGATTTGTTTCTTTTGATTTCAGTTAGCGTTTTTACGTTTAATTTTTTTTTTTTTAGCCCAGACAGGCTGAAAATATAACAGTGGAAAAATACTACAAAAATATATACGGTTTTTCTGTCTGTCAACAAAAAATAATCTTGAAATACAAGGTCGATTACTATTCTTAGGTTTTAACCAAGAATATAAGTTTATAGGCGTGAAATTCTTAATGAATTTCCTTATTGAAGTTCAATGTTTAGCAACATTATAATGCAAATACTTTCTGGTTCCTTGAAGCTAAATATGGCGCCGGTTAAAATAAATCTCAATTAAGTGCGCAGTGAGATTCAACATGAAACCCGTAAAAAACATTTAAAGAAATCGTAAAATGGTATTTTTAAAACAAAACATTATAAAATAGTTGAACAGTTTTTAAGTTATCCTATATGAATAACACAACTTATAAAAGATTAAAAATAAATAATTGTTGTAAAAAAATATACAGTTGATTTTTCACTCTATTCTCAGCCTAATAAATTCAAGCTTTTATTAGCAACCAAAGTTACGTCGCAATTTGGATGTTATTATTTGGATTTTTTATGCAAATGAACTGGGCAATAAAATGTATCGATCTTTTACATTAGCATACTCATTATAACGCCTATACAGAAAGCATACTAACAGAATTATACTTACTAATTAAATTTACACTCTTATCAAAATCTGAGAAAATTTTAAATAAGTAATTCCTCTGTCGTGTGCCAGTTTTGATTAGGAGCATGCCGCGGTGTAAAAGTGGGTGAACCCGTTCGAAGTCGTATGATTTTTCTTAAACAAACGTCTTTTCTCGTGGAGTCTTCGTGGAACCAGTCACACACGCTACAGAATAATGCCACTCGACTAGTTCCGGCAGACAGCACGTGATGGAAGATAGATACAAAGAAACGAAACTACAAGTCTACTTTTTGCAATGTAGGTTTCACGGGCACATTCGATTTTTCGCAGTTTTTACGATTACTTTTCAATTTGCTAAATGAATCGTCGATTTTAATACTGTAAAAAGAATGGGAGTTTTTTTTTCACAAGACCTAGAGGAAAATGAAAGTGTAAGTAATTTTTCGTTCGTCTACCTATATATGGCTATTTTGATTTTCTAAGTTTGTTGAGTGAAGCTCAGATGTACGAATACTTAATGAATTACAAATATCAGCTCTTGCTGTCGTCATTGACTGTCACTAATGTTATCAAAACTTCATGCAGAGTTTGTAGTTTTTAGGAATTTTCCTGCTAAGAAAACGCTTTTGAAATGATGTAATGAACTATAATATATACAATCATAACATATAAATATTATAATCTGTTTCCTCAGAAAGTGTATAAAAAATAAGAATAACAAAACAATCAACTTGTAATACAAAAGAGATCGACGAGAATTTCGCAAAATTTAGTAATGATCCGCGCAAATGAAATTACTCGCCGAGAGAAACGCACACACATGACAAATTACAGGTTTCCGTCGCGTTTTCATGCAGTAATTGCGTAGACTGTCGCGAGATTGAACCACGAAATATAGGCATTAACTCTTCAGCACTCACAGGATGTGTAACAGACACCCACGTCAAATGTTAGATAATGCGTGAACAGTTGCAATCTTTTTGAATTCATTAGCAATTGGATGTTCATATTCCGACTCTTTTTGCATTGCATTAACGATACGATAGTAATAATTCTACGCACGCAAAAGTTATGCAAGCGAAATAAAAAATTCCAACTTTCTTGCAAGGGATCGATCTGAGCCCAAAATAAATCTCAAACATACATTGATTTTCATTTTTATCAATGTCTGATCGATCAAACTCCATTAATTAATGAATTGATATACACTCCCTCGCGAACCATTCCGTCAAAGCAAACAAATGGATCTTTTAGTTTTATCGAAAGTCGATAAAGAGAGCCGAAGAAAGACGTCCATGGTTGATCGCTTCAATCACTTCATTGACCCGATTCTTTGACATCATCAGCCCCATAGCACTACGTCACGAGACATCTTTTTTTTTTCTCTCGTCATTGATGCCCTGGGCGTGACGACACGTGCAGAATATCAAGTTTCAAGCTCACCTCTACAATGATGTCTTTCGTCGAGGCAGTGACGTCACACACTGCTATTCTTTTCTTTTTTCACGTAGGCCTTCTGATTCTACCTCTTTTTTTACACGAGTGAACGACGTTATAGAGAAGCGGTAAGTGAAGCAAGAAAATAAAAGCGTGAAACGCGTTTAGCGTGAAACGAACGCAAAATTATTTACTCGTTTATTGGCTAGTAGAGCTTGCGATAAAGAGAAAAAGAATTTATCGATTAAACAAGGAAATAACTTTGGTTCTTCGATGTAACCGATCACTTTTTCCTTTCCTATTCCTAATTACACGTACAAGCTAAAATACCGAGATACACATAACTTTATTTTTAGTACCCATCTTCCGTAAAAAAAATAATTAATACGAGATTCGCATTCAATCGTCATAAACCGCTATTAAATAGTCATGAATTTGAACGACGTGCGTTAATCATTTGCGAATAAACAGTATTTTTCCATTAGACGCAAGTCTGAAAATAAAACGCAGTGAGCGAGGTAGAAAAAAAAAGATCGGGACAATATCCCCAGAGTCTCGGTTCTTTCGCAGCAATCTAATAATAAAAAAAGCAACGAGCGAATATCGCAGGGGTGCTGATATGGAAAAAGGTTGCGTGCTATGGAACACTAATGACGTCTATTTAACGCATCGTGAACTTTTCTGCTATACCAAAAAGTAACAAAAAAAAAAGCGGAGTCGGCACGTGTTCCACACTGTTGTAGACTGTCACGGTTCACTGTTTGTTGTTTATCGAGTGCCGATGCGTGAATAGCTTTGTAATTCTTTGACAGATTGTCCGGCAATTGGCACTTTTCAACTGCTGATAAATAGACTAATTGCAACTGCAATTAGATGGCACCTTAATTATAAGGCAGTTCTCTAAAAAACATTGTATATTTCAGCGGATATGATCAAGAATTTTCAAAAGCTTTGTTATGCTCGCAAATAACGAAATGTGTGCACAAAAAAAGAGATTTTTTCCGTGAGATACTTGAAAAAGTAAATAACAGGAAGCAAGAGCGTTTTGATTCTGCAGGCATTGATGGATGACCAAATCAACGTTTACATGCCTGTGTTTGCCATCTCCGTTGCTTAGTATTTCAAGATTTTCAGTGTCAAAAGAATTACGACAATCGCTAGTCGCACAATTGTCATGAATAAGCCGTGTATAATTTATTGCTTGAGGCTGGTCTCACAGTCAATTTTTTCTAATGAATGTATTTAAATACAACAATTTACAATAATCAGCATACCACTCAATTTGCCAACTCGACAAAATAATTACGTACTTTGAATTATCTTTCATCTAAATGACTTAATTACAATTTTATCAAAATAATTAATATTACGATCTCTTTGTGTTTTACTATAATAGACAGGGTTAACAAAAAACAATTTGTTAGAATGCTACATTGATTTGTACGTTTTTTTCACAAAACGGAGCCTTAAAAAAAAAATTAAGCGTTAGATGTAAAAAAAAAAATTCATCGCCTCGCTGGACTCTTATCACTCGAAGGCCAACGAGCCACGCCATTGTCAAGGAGAACGGATACTCGTTCGTGCGCGCGCACCCACAGGTAACAATAAAAGCCGAGTGCCGACCGAACAAATATGCCGGTAATCACTTTCTCATTGTTGATTGTGTTGTTCAAACATTTTTAAAAAAATCTTCTCTCTTTGTCCGTCAGCGTGTCATACTCAAACAGTTCTTTAAAAGCTCGGTAATGTATTTCGTCGCTTTGGTATATCAAACGTTTTTTTAATATTCTACCAAGACAGCTTAAAAACAATATTTTTTTTACAGAAATAATGTGAAAATGCAATATCACTCTGTGTAACGAAGAATTCGATCCTGCAAATGACGACATTTCCAAGCGACTCAAACTAACTTAGCAAAATAATGCACCACGAATCATCTAAAAAACCAATGGACACACATCCATATATATCGATTCGATATACATACGTTACAGATACTTCCGAGTCGACGACCTAGCGCCGGAAGCGCCACTCTCGATTCAACGTGACCTTGAACTTCGCGCTTATACGCGAGTAGACAATTTTCGACAGATATTTTCTCTCTCTCCGTAGGATCAAGGCTTTGCGTAATCGAGTGCTATTACATAATGGTCGCTTTGCGGTCGACGAGCATTGTACCACGAGGTTCTTATGATGGCTACGCGATTATACTTTAGTTTTTTTTTTCTCTCTCTCTCTATCCTCGCATTATATACATATATTTTCAGGACTCGCGTCCTTGGCGTCTCTTTTTATTTTTATTCGTAATTGCCAACTCGTTGAGGAAACGATTAAGCTATTAATAAACTGCAGTTTAAAAAAGTTATATACCTGCATTTTTTAAAAGTCGTGTGCATTCGAGATATGACTTTACCGGCAACAAAGAGCAAAAATAGAAAATTCTTTTTCTTCTTCTTCACCAGCAATAGTAAACTTAAATAAATATTTTCTTTTTGTTTGTTTCTTTTCCATCACGCACATATCACGCACAGCAAACAGACTATGTCCCTCTGAAATATAGGTTTACAGCTCAATTAACTCGTAAATAAAAAAAATAAAAAAATAAAATAGACGTGAGGTCCGCTGCCTTGTCAGATATAACGAGGCAGTACAATCATTCGCATGTACACACAAACACACACGTTGTATATATACTTCCTCGCACGCGTAACCTCGCCGTATAACTCTGCGAACACATCAGCGGCGCGCGGTCAATCCGAAAAATCTGCGCGCGGCCAAGGTCGTTTTATCTCTCGACGAGATCGCACCGGAGAGCCATTTGCATTTTTTCCGCAACTCGCGAATGAAATAGATAGCAAGACGCGATTGTCCGCGCGCCGCGCCATGACAATTTGATTGGTGTGGCAACTTTATACGTTTCCGAGCTTGCGGGTTGTTGTTGCGCAAGTTTTTCTGCACTTGCTATTGTGATAATAATTTCTCGTCTCGTGACTTCATTATTCATTTATAGAACTATCTTTATGCGCGACGCGCCCTGCATTCAACTTTGCGCGATAAAACGGAATGTCGAGAAATGTTTCGTATTATTCAAGTATTAGTATCCGGATGAAAAATTTTTCTTTTTCGAAATTCTTAAGTGAGGTAAATACGGTTTGTTTGAAAAAGACGAAGAAGAAGTGAATTTCGAATGTGAAGTAGCACTCTATATTGACATCTCAATACGAAGATAGATTTAGTCAGCTAATGAGATTTCCTGCACGGCCGAGAGTGAAGCTTCTTTGCACGCAATTAAAGTGATGATTATAATTGCCAGCTTTGCTTTGCGCGAGATTTCCCGCAATCATATCGATGAAACTAAGGTTGACAGACAGAATTTTTGACGGACTCGACGGAACCGAGACAGTTTGATTGAAAATTTATTTTACGTTTGGATGTTATAAGCCTAAAAAAGCCTCCCTAAGGAACGCAAAGAAATTCTTTGACAAAACTCGATGTGTCGATTCTTTATAGCATTAAAATTCATTAACAACTTGAAGCAGGGTGGGCAGTGATCATATAGAAAAACACCGAGCCTTACTCGAAAATCACGACTGCTATAACTATTTACACTTAGACCAAATCAAATTTTTTCCTCTCAAATAAGAAAAAAAAGGAAGCAACGTACAATACAAACATACACATCATACGAGAGGATCGTCTCATACATTGGCTGAGTCAACGCACTTTATACGCGCACGTTTAAAGTGCGCTCGTACGAAACTACTAGACGTGTGCGCGCAATCGCGCCTATTTTCGCCGACGTGTATATATGTAAGTAAGTGTCGGAGCTAATTGAATGGGAGGATATTGCTGGTTCGCGGTGGATCTGTCTGCTCGGAACGCCGCCGCTTGAATTTTTCACGAGGCTAATTCAATTTATACTCGCTGTTTTCTTCGCCGATGTTCATTCCGATTCGACTAAATTTGCTTGTCCCGAAATTATACATGTTGATTGTCGAATTGTTCGTCTGTGAAAAATTACGTCGGGATGGAATTGCGCATGAAGCGATTATATTACGTTAATGTAACGCGGCTATGAATAAAATCGACGCCGCTCAACATTGTCTCGATAAGTAGAGCAAAGAAGATAAGAGGGCGCGTATAAAGTCTCGCAAGCTCGCGAAAGGCAAATAACGCACGTGAGAAATTAACGAGTGCGTCGTCGTTGTCGAGTTTGCGGACGAGTATGATTCAAAAATTAATTTTTGTTTTTTCTCTTTCGAAGTTAAATGTGGTGTATTATTTTTAAAATGATCAATGTCTGTCTCTCGCGTGAGCTGGACTCGAAAGAGATAAAAAACGAGAAGAAATAATTATTATTTTTACGCACTTGTCAACAATTTTTTTTTTTTACAAAAGCCACTTTTAATGTATTGACAGGACGTTGCGGGAATAATAATTTAGAACAGCGTGTTGACAGGATAAAATTGACACGAGTCACGCAAGGTGTATTGTAAATCTCGCAGCGCTCAGAAGCAATAACCTAAAGCTTATCTGCGTTCATTACGAAACTCGAGATTTCGCTCGATAGATAATACTTTTTCGAATCTTCGCTGTAAGTATTCATGGATAATCCTCATGACAAATTCGTAACCAAAAAAAAAAAATTGACAAAGAAAAAAAATTGCCGCCTCACAACAATTAATGATTGTGTATATGTACTCGACGCACTCATCAAGCGTTGATTACGTCGATAATCACCAAAACGTCGGGTTTAGGTCTCTAGCGAAAGAAAAAAAAAACGTAATTTTCGCAGTGTGATAGGAAACGCAACACGTGATATTACAGTGACGCGTTGAAAATTACGAAGATTGCGCAATGCATTAAAGGGAAACGAGAGCGGGGCGATCGAGTGTGTGCCACCGAGAGTCATCTACTCATGTATACACATATATACCATCGCGGAAGAGAGATAAAAACTTTATGTATTGTGTCTGGGCACTTCCCTATCAAGATTTAGCAGCGTGACGCGCTCCGAAACGAATTTCCCCCCAACGTTCAATTGTTATTTCGTTGTTTTTTTTTGTCTTCGTATTTTCGCAAAATTTTCCACTCGTTATGTATTTTTGCGCATCGCAAACATTTTTATTCGAAAACAATCGTTGAAATCTCGCGCGTAATCGGCATAATATTGGCAGTCGAAATATTTATCCATGTGACAAAAAAAAAAGAAGAAGCTTTTGTGAACGAAACCGATCAAATAAGCTTCAATGCACCCGGTGATATCACGATCACCTCCTAAAAGTACTTCCTATATGAGTTGGCAGAAATGTATTTTCAAAATATTCCATTATATATAT